>LR812532.1:45239253-45381753 GCA_903798195.1 Danio kyathit
ACCGTTTTTTCTCTGGCCACACCAAACTAATTATTTCCTTGCCACAAATTTAAAAACAAAGTGTCAAAACAAGCTAAATATAGCTGTATACATGCACTTTTTATCGAACAAAAATGTTCTTAAAAAAACAATTGACATTTAAAAAATGTATTCTCATTTATCTAAAACTATACACAGTAGTCTGTCCTGGCTAAAGGTCCCAGATCATCAGGTAACTGTAGATAAATGAAGAGTTATCTCCTATTAAAGCAATATAGTTATAATAAAGGATGATAATTAAACCATATTTTCAAACATAACTGTAAGCAAAAGAAAGCAGGTGAAAACCATTCTGTGTGCGATAGTGAAAAGATGATCAGGAGCACACAGTTAACATTAGGCCCAGTAATAATCTGTTCAAAGAATGGTAAAAGCGAAAGTGGCAACCGCTCCTGCTTACAAAAAATCTGGAGCTCTCTTGAAAGCAGCACGACTGTGGGTGCTCGAGCACCGTTATTTCCCAATCTATTTCAAAGAAAAACAATCGTACCAGTTGCATTTCCAGGCACGGGTAACGTCACATCAGCTGTGCCTCACTCACAACGTCACAGTGCGCCTGATCATCCTCTCATTCGCTATTCACCTGCTTTCTTTTGCTCACGCGAACAATTATCAATCGTGCTGCTTCTCGATTCTAAGAGCTCATTTGCATGCATAATGACAAAATTCTTTAGTGGCTTCTTTAGTGACAAGGCAGCTCTGGCCATTTTTAAATTATTTTCAACCAGCCAAGGTGGCTAGTGGGGGTGTCTGTCTAATGTCAAGCCCTGACCTCAACGAAACCTCGCCTCTGCTTTCATTTGATTGGAAAAGGAAAACGATGCAACTGACGTAACACGTTTTTTCTGCTTAGAGTTGGGGGTTTTTTCAACTGCAGGCACATAGCGAGCAACAGTAAAGATGCAAGGTGCAGCAGGCGGTTAAAATGTGAGGTATGGAGGGTGCTTGAGCAGCGCGCAAAACGCTCGCGGCCGATGGTAAACCATTCAAAAAAGGCGCCTCCCAACGCATGTTCAGTGTGCTTGGCCTCTTACACAAGAGAACAAAGCCTTTACATGTTGTTCTGAAACTGCAGAAACAACAAAACAAGTAAGTCTCTAGCAGCCAAAATGGCAGAGATGGCCATGAAAATATATCGATTTAAAATGTGCTTAAGCAAAACTTAATTAGTTTCATTGGCAGAAAGTGTATTGTTAAAAATTGCACTTGTGTGTTGAAAAATACTGTCGCTAAAGAATACTCTAATTAAGAACTTTTAGTGGCCTTTAATATACATTTTTCAAGCCCTTTTCCTCTAACCACAAAACAAAAAAAATGTCTCCATAAGATCACAATTTACTGGTATGTCTTGCATTGTGGGGACCACATGTCCCCACAAGTATAGCAATACCAGTAAATTTGATATTTTGAGAAAACTGGCTCAAAATCACACAGAATGAAGTATTTTGAGAATGGAAAAATAGTTTTCTGTGAGTGTTGGATATGGGGTTTGGGGGATAAATAATAGTTTGTACAGTTAAAAAAAAATACATATTTGAGAAGTCCCCATATAGAAACATGTACACATGTTTTTTGGTGTGTGCATGTCCAATGACACACTTAAATTGACCATTTCCCATAAAGTGACTACAGCTGAAAATATTTGACCAAGCACTATGAGTGCAGGAAGGACAAAATGGAAGGGACTCTCCATTGTATTTATCACACCACATATTTGAGTCTAATTCCAAATCCATTTATCTTTCTTTCCATCTTTTTCATTGGATGACATTCAATCAGTGAGTTTTAAGCAAGGCCCCCGTACCTCTCGTCAGCTGCAGGACTGGAGCACTAGAATTAGGGTTGGATTAGGGTGGTGACTCCTCTGCCAGGGCCGCAAGTGCTTTGATGACACCACGCAATCGTAATGGGCTTTTCACGGTGCGCACACCTAATCATCCATATCAAAACCCTTTCAGAAAGGCAAAATGGAGAGCCAGAGCCTCCCTTATTTATTTGATTTCTTTCACATTAAATTATATGGGATTTAGAAAAAGGATTACATTTTTTTACAGTTGTAAGAAGCCTTAGCCACTTAATTAAGACAGAAAATAATACTGCAATTATTTTGTCCTTTTACTTCTTGCTTTGTGAGGGCAAATCCATGCAAGCATTGAGCGTTTAGCTAATTAGAACAGAGCAAACTTGCACTGTGAATGACAATGGTCTCAGAAATATCCGGAAAAGCATAAAGTGAGTTACAGTTTATTTGTGCATTCTCCCCTTCAGTTACTGATGCAAACCCAGAAGTTGTAAATGACTTTGAGTATAGTTTAGATTCTCTGTTCATCACTGTCTATTCAAGGACATCAAAAAGAAAAACTAAAGAATGTTTGGCTTGCCGACTGCAAAAATAAATGTTATCTAGACAGATATTTTTCCGCAGTTTTCACCTGAAAATGAACTCTAGAAACAATGTTTACTCTTTTTTTTTTTCACAAAAATAATGATCATTGGCCAGATTTACAATTAACTAACACTCATTACTGCATGGGTTTTTGCCCAATACAGTGTTTTCCCTTCAAAATATTTTTTTCCCATAGTACAGGATTGTTAATTAATACATTTTAATGTTTGCATTACAAATCTGTAACTGTATGTGTGGCTTTTCCAATACAAAACTTGCTCGGTAGCTTACCTGGTACAGTGGGGTAAAGGGTGGTGACAATATCCAGCAGTTATACTATTTTTTTTAATTTATATTAATTGTATGCCCAATAATTTAAAGAAAACCACAAAAGTATGCAGTCAGATTAAATACGTTTTCTAAATTTCTGCTCTTTACTCCTCCATAAAAATGGTTCAGTTCAATACAGAGTATTTATGAATTATTCTGCCTGTGACACATCTAAGGGACTCAATCAAATTGTAAGTCCCAAACTAGCTGTAATGTGAGGGGGATGCTGAACAAAGGAGTGTGGATCCAAATGCAGGGTTTATTAGAGAGTTGTCATACAAACAATGGTCAGAGCAGGAGCAAACGAGTACTGTACATGCAGGAAATTCCAGAGCGTATAGTCATATACAGGCGAATGGTCAGTTCTGTCGGCAAACAACGTAAACAAACAGACAAAGAAAGGGTCAAACACAGCAAGGCAAAGCAAACGCGTCGTAATGTTCACAGTACAGATAAACAAAACTCAGTCAAGATGTGTGTGTGTGTGCGCTGTATTAAAAGTCCTTGTAATCAGTCCGCAACTATCTTCCGGCTGTGTGTGTGTATAATCAACGGAATGAGGAACAGGTGTGTGTGAGCGGTGCATGACTGGCTATGTAGTTCTTTAAAGTGACAGATTTGTAGTTCTGCACAGGCTGGATTGCTGGTGACCCTGACACTAGCTTGTGAATTTGACCAATCAGTGTTGATGTGGCAGCTGAAGTTATAGATTAACTTGGTGGAAGAGTAAGACAGACGGATTCAAATTAAATGAAAACATAAATTGGGGTACCAAAAGCACCCTGAGAAGAAAGTGAAAGAGCTGCTGAATTTCAGTCGGTCATGATACACTTCAGTCGATCATAATACTGTCATGATACAAGTTAATATAGCAAATTTTTACTGTTCTGCCCAGTTTACTTTAGTGGGAAAAGTACCACACCACTGCTACATACTGTTTATTATTATTATTATTATTATTATTATTATTATTATTATTATTATTATTATTATTATTATTATTATTATTATCACCAGCACACAACACCATAGACAAGCATTATGTGGTCAAAAGTCAATGTTTCATATTGATTGAAATGTGTTTTAGTTTTTGCTACATATATCTGTATTTATATTGTACAATATATTATATAGGCCAGTGTTTCTCATCCACGTTCCTGAAGGACCACCAGCTCTACACATTTTTCATGCCTCCTTAACCCAACACACCTGATTTAGATCATCAGCTCATTAGCAGGGACTGAAAGACCTGTAATGGGTGTGACAGACAAATGAGACATCCAAAACATGCAGTGTTGGTGGTCCTCCAGGAACAAGGTTGAAAAGCACTAATATAGGGTGTTGGGAACCCCCATCATTTCTTTTTTTCAGGGTGCCCCAAATTATTTTGGGAGTATTTCTCCTAACAAAGGTTAGTCTTAGCTTTTGATTCTTTCTGCTAGTCATTTGGCCTTTTAATCCAAATATTCACACTATATACCATGACAGGTCTTTACCTTGTTCAGCGTAGTATAGAACCAATTGACCATTAGGATTCTCTGCAATATCTTGTGCTCTTATGCATTTGTCTTTCATGGAAAACCAGCATTTTGGGAGTTCTTGAATGAGTTAGTGACAGTGTAATAGTGTCACTGATTTAGAATGACTCTTGCTATGGCTGAATGGATCATTCCTTTGGTCTTCATGTGGACAAGACAACCTGCTGTTGGAGAGTTTCAGTTACTTTATAAAGGCTCACCATCTTAAAAGTCAGTGAAAAAAATTAAGTTGCAATTTAAATAAGATTTATAAGATAAACAATTTACCACCAGGTAAAAAAAAAAATAACACCAATAACTGAGAGGTACTTGAAAATGTTCTCCAATTTGTATCATAATTAATGTTGCCACAGTCACATTTATCTGTATCTTTGAATACATTATTTGAATCTTTTTATTATTATTTATATATTTTTCTGTTTTTATTTTTGCCACTCACTGGACAATTTACTTGAAAAATGCTGTGAATCATACAAGGAGCGATAAAACTTTGCAAAAATGTCACCACAGGCACATATTTTTCATAAGCTCAGGTTGCATCTGTCTCTACAGAAAAACTATGAAGAAGCTGGAATCTGTCAAATAAACAACCTGTCTTGAGAAATCTGCAAGCAGATGTTCCTGCAGCTCAGGTCATGATGCAAATGCAAAAGTGCAGGAGCCAATGGGAGGACAGGTGCTGACTCAACATCTATTCTGATAGACAGCGATTCTTTGTCCATATGGAGCAGTGAGAACTTAGAGCCCTTCTTTGTTTTCTGTGTCAGGTGGTTCTACTTTTACTGACAGCTGCGAGAAGAAAGAGAAAACAAAACGACTTACTCTAATTTACACTTTATTCATTTTACTCTTATAAGTACTGCTAATTATGCACAAAAAACAACATATTTGTCCTCTGTTTCACAAAGATGTGAGAGAAAAGGAAAAAAAAAGTTTCTCTCTCTCCTCATGAAAGCTTAAATTGAGCCTCTATAGCTTTTAAAAGCAACAACAAGTCTTGCGAGTAATGGAGTGAGAGGCATTCAAAGAAAAAATAGACAAAAGATGTCATCTTTTGTTTTAGCCATCTATCTTTGTATCTCAATTGGACCATCAAGTGCAATTTGAAGATTCTTTCTTTCTTTCTTTCTTTCTTTCTTTCTTTCTTTCTTTCTTTCTTTCTTTCTTTCTTTCTTTCTTTCTTTCTTTCTTTCTTTCTTTCTTTCTTTCCTGTGTGTGTCATATCAGTACACAAATGTGTATAATGACACCTATATTACAAGGAGATGGTGAAATTTAAAGACTTTTAAGAATTTTAACTTTAATAAACATTATTACCACGGATTACATTGGAACCTTCCAATATTCATTCATTTTCCTTCGGCTCAGTCCCTTATACCTGCTAATATAATATTCATAATTTTCAACAATAATTCCCATAACAAATAAATCTGAACAAGAATCATTTGATAACAATTAAAATACTGTTGTGAGGGCCACAGTGCAGCCCACAAATATTAATTAATTAACTTTTACTGTCCTTCAAACCTCTAAATTTTGACCCTTGATGCAAGATGGGGATATAATAAAAGTTAAAGTGAATACTTATTTAGTCATTTGTAATAATGTGGTTCCATGTAACTTGTAAATATGATCGAGCTCTCTTCAGGATAGCTTTCATTTAATATTACTATATAATCACAATCACAAATAAATATGTTTTACTGATTTAGAGGTTAGCCTTAGCACAGGCTTGGTTTGAGTATATACAGTTGAAGTCAGAATTATTAGCCCCTCTTTTCCCCAATTTCTGTTTAACGGAGAGAAGATGTTTTTAATGGATTTCTAAACATAATAGTTTTAATAACTCATTTCAAATAACTGATTTATTTTATCTTTACCATGATGAAAGTAAATAATATTTGACTAGATATTTTTCAAGACACTTCTATACAGCTTAAAGTGGCATTTAAAGGCTTGTTCCCACTTTATATTGTGTCGCTTATACCTGTGAACTTACATGGTAATTAGATGTGTAAGTAGTATGTAACTACAGTGTATGTACACACTGGTACAGAGTATTAACTTGTGTATACTGGTGTAACTACACTCATGTAACAACCAACTGAATAGTATGTGTAAGTACAAATGTGTAACAGGACATTGGTAACAACACTAGGAAAGTACACATCTGTAACAAGAATTATGTAAGTGCATTGTGTAACAACAATATGTACTTGCAGATGTTTTCCCACTTCCACACCTGTTTGCAGATCATGTACTTGTGAACACTGTATGGCAGAACTAATGCTGCATTAGAAGGTTTCACCTTGTGATACAAGTGTACTTGCATGGTAAATCCACAGGATCCACTCAATATAAAGTGTAAAGGGGGTTTCTGATTTCAACTGTAAGCTCCATAAATTTAGAAATTAGTACATTTTAGAATAAGTTGTTTCAATTTACATAAATATATCTGTTATAAATGACAATGAAACATAACATCCCCTGATTTTGTTTTCAATTCTATTCAAACTCTTAATTATTTTAATTATCTTTAGTCACTGTAAAAAATGCTGGGTTCCACATAATCGTGTGTTGGGACAACATGAAAGAATTAAGTTAACTTATTAGTTTGTACAAATTTTAGGGTGCTTGCACACTAGGTTTGAATGCCTGATCCGAACCCAAGTTCGATAGTTCCCCCTCAGCTGTTTTGTGTTCACATTGTCTTTTTTCCTTCTGAACCCCAGTATGCTTGCGACATCAAGCTGCTGTTTTGTGTACAGCTGTTGCCAGGTGATGGCCACGAAAGCATATCACAAAAAAAAAAAAAACGTACGCATCACAGTTGTTCTGTTTTTTTTTTTTTTGTTTAATCTTTTGGTTTTGTTATTAAAACCAAAATACAGAGAGCCATTTGTGTCTATCTGCAGCAAAAAAATAAATATATAAAAATGTTCAGAACATTACACGATGTTTGCAAAAGTCATTTTTGAATGTTATAAAAAACAAAAATTTGTTGTACAGTTGGTGGTCCACTTTTGTTATTTGGTACGATTGCATTCATATCAGAAGTGAACCGTACCAGAGTTTGCACAAACCATATGTACCCCAGACCATCTCTTTCAGGCAGACTCGGGTAAGGTTCACGGGTATAAACCCGAGTTCAGAAAACAACGTTCAAACTAGCTAAACATACCATACTCTGACGTCAAACGAACCCAGACCAAAAGTGATAGTGTGAAAGCACCCTAAGTGGATTGAACATAAAACAATTAGGTAGTCTCAACAAAATCTTAAGAATTGTGTTGATTCAGCTCATTTTAAATAAGTACTTTGAACAAGCAACAGAAAAATTTAATATGCTAGTGGCGACGCAGTGACTCAGTGGTTAGCACTGTCGCCTCACAGCAAGAAAGTCACTGGTTCAAGTCCCGGCTGGGTCAGTTGGCATTTCTGTGTGGAGTTTTCATGTTCTCTCTGTGTTGGCGTAAGTTTCCTCCGGGTGCTGCGGTTTCCCCCACAGTCCAAAGACTGATGTGGTATAGGTAAACTGAATGAATTAAAGTGGCCGTAGTGTATGTGTGTGAATAAGTGTCTATGGATGTTTCCCAGTACTGGGTTGCAGCTGGAAGGGTATCCGCTGTGTAAAAATTTTGCTGGATAAGTTGATGGTTCATTCTGCTGTGGCGACTCCTGATTAATAAAGGGACTAAGCCAAAAGAAAGCCCCCCTGTTTATTTTTTCCCCAATTTCTGTTTAACGAAGTTAAGATTTTTTCAACACATTTCAAAACATAATAGTTTTAATAACTCATTTCTAATAACTGATTTATTTTATCTTTGCCATGATGACAATAAATAATATTTGACTAGATATTTTTCAAGACACTTCTATACAGCTTAAAGTGAAATTTAAAGGCTTAACTAGGTTAATTAGGGTAACTAGGCAGGTTAGGGTAATTAGGCAAGTTATTGTATAACGATGGTTTGTTCTGTAGACTATCAAAAAAAAAAATATATAGCTATTAAAGGGGCTAATAATTTTGTCCTTAAAATAATGCTTAAAAATTAAAAACTGCTTTTATTCTAGCCAAAATAAAACATATACGACTTTCTCCAGAAGAAAAAATATTATCAGACATAATGTGAAAATTTCCTTGCTCTGTTAAACATCATTTGGGAAATATTTAAAAAAGAAAAATAAATCAAAGGGAGGCTAATAATTTTTAACTGTATGTGTATACACAAAAAAAATAAAAATAAATAACATCAGTATCCCTATCTCTGCTGAACTAAGATTCACAAGTACCTACTGTACTTCTCCTAACATACTGTAATATGAGAGTTTTCACTTATTTTGTTTTGTTTCGGTAGCTCGTGCTAGGTTGTATTCAGTCAGAAAGCCGCAGGGGTACTTCACACTCGCTGTACAGTCAGCCTGTCATATAAGCTGCAGAAAAGAGAGAGGACATTAAAGAAGGAAGGGAAGCATGTTCTCCTTAAGGGGATATGAAATGCAAAAGGAAAAGGTCAGGCGTCTCAGCCCTGGCAGCTGGTATTTGCAGCTAAGTCCTCACCTATGACTTCAATGGCAGCTCAGTGTACAACCAGGTGAGCTGAAATGCTGGAACGAGTACTGAAACCTTTTCCGTGAGCCTAAATACAATGCAAATAGCAGGAAAGTTGGCAGGGACTATGTCAGTGTCAAAAAAGTTTTTCAATATCCTAGAGGGATTTGCAGTTTCCTCCATGAATTGAGGTGATGATTACAGTCTGATTGGCTTTTATGCCAGGAATCACATTTGATGTGAAGGTTAGGGGGTTTTATTTATTTATTTATTTATTTTCTGACTTTTCATGTATTTTTAAGAATATGATGTTAGATTTGATGCATTTTGGCAGCAATCTCCGTCTTTCTGCTGGGCTTTCTGCAGGGCTTTTTCAATTTTAAGGCATAGTTCACCTAAAAATGATAAATATGTTGTTAATTTTCACACCTTTAGGCATTTCATGATGTAGGTGACCTTTTCTCCTCAGTAAATTATGTAAATGTGTGTTTATTTTTATTTATTTATTTATTCATTCATTCATTCATTCATTTTCTTTTCAGCTTAGACCCTTTATTAATCCGGGGTCGCCACAGCGGAATGAACTGCCAACTTATCCAGCACATGTTTTACGCAGCGGATGCTCTTTCAGCTGCAACCCATCTCTGGGAAACATCCACACACACTCATTCATACACTACGGCCAATTTAGCCTACCCAATTCACCTGTACCGCATGTCTTTGGACTGTGGGGGAAACCGGAGCACCCAAAGGAAACCCACGCGAACGCAGGGAGAACATGCAAGCTCCACACAGAAACGCCAACTGACCCAGCCGAGGCTCGAACCAGCGACCTTCTTGCTGAAGCGACAGCACTACCTACTGCACCACCGCGTCACCTTATTTTTTTATTTATCCATTTATTTATTTTGCACATAAAGGCTTTTCACTTCCTTACAACTAATTATTTTGTTTTGTCTGTATATGTTTTAGGATTTTTGACTCTCAAATTGTAGTTAAACATCAACATTTCATAATACGAATGGCCAAGGACTATAATTTCAACTAATAATCTTCTTTAATGTTCTACTGAAGAAAAAAAGGCTACTGTACATCTCACATGACAAACAATAACCAAATGCCGAGCGAGACAGATGCTTCCTGTTTATACTTGAACGCGCATGCCCAGAGTGCGCGAATGGTCACGTGATATACGTTTTTGGTGGAATAGTGTGGACGGAGATATGTTTAGAAACGCTAGATGAAACGCTAGTATGGACGCGGATCGTTTTTGATCTAAAACGCCGTTTCAAAACAAAAACGCATTACGCCTTATACACTACGGACAATTTAGCCTACCCAATTCACCAGTACCACATGTCTTAGGACTGTGGGGGAAACCGGAGCACCCCGAGGAAACCCACGTGAACACAGGAAGAACATGTAAACTCCACACAGAAATGCCAACTGACCCAGCCGAGGCTCGAACCAGTGACCTTCTTGCTGTGAGGCAACAGCACTATCTACTGCGCCACTGCGTCGCCATTTTTGGGAACATTCGAAACTTATTTTACATCTTGTAGAAAGGGCCGTAATAGGCAGATTTAGTACTCGTAGCACATAATAACCCACTTATTCATTACTTTTTGCTGTTGCCTTTGCTGCTAAAAATAACTCCAAAAGATTAAAATGTATGGATAAACCAAAGACCCAAGTAAGTAAACTGTGGATCAATATTACAATTTCCCAAAACGAAAAAATACAATACATTTTTTTTTTATAAGAGTTTTATAAGACTGGTTTCCAGCCACCAAGATAATGCACACAAAAACTTATACTGTGACATTTAGCATGCTCAAATGGAACAGCGCTGGGTTTCCCCACACATTTTAACTTGACAAAGTGACTTGTAAGAGAGTATTTTAGCATTTATCATTTTATTAACACTTCCAGCTATTTAATTAGACTGAAATAAAATAGTGTGGATTCAAATTATCAAATTGTAATGTTTCTGAAATGTTATTCATTACCTAATTCATGAACATGAGTCCTGTCTGCTTTATTTCCATGATTGTGTGTTCAGGTGTTTCATTAAAGGGGAACCACATTTCAGTGTTTCTCCATGATTTCCATTGAAGTAAAACAGACATTTGAGATTAACCATATATGATGCCATTAGAAAGTGATGCAACACACAATCTGTGTCACTTGTTAAAATTGCTTTTTTATTCATTTCAATATGGTTGGAAACATTTTATAAAGTCAAAATGTTTGCCCAAATTCTCCAATTGACACATTAGTGTGTGTCAATGTCTGTTTCATTCACAAAAATGTAAATATGTCAGCTTTGTTGACAGTAGAGCTGGATTAACAATATCAATTTCTCGTTGCCAATCAATACTGATTTAGAGATTGAACTGAGGAGAAAAAGCAATCTGTTACACCACCTGATTGTTTTCAGAGTATGGCTGAAAACGTGAATAAACAAAGCTTCTAACTGGATTTGAATGGCAAATCTTATAAAAGCATTTTTTTTTTCTTGGCTTCATATAAGGTTTACCAGTCAAATCCAATTAGAAGCACTTAAGTACATAAAGCTACAATAGGTCATAGCCTCATACAATGCAGTACATTCGTTACATATAGCTCATACAATAGGCTCACAATACATTCACTAAAATACACAGAAAATATTACATTTCAAATTGTAATGTACACAAAACATCTAAACATTGGTATACTATTCAGTATCTGAAAGGAATATAAAAAACCTGAATAAATATACATTAAGATAAATAAATAGAATGATGGGCTCAACAATCTGTAGAAGTTTCTGTGGATTTGGTCGTAGTGTGTGAGTGTGAATGTGAGAGTGTATGGGTGTTTCCCAGCACTGGGTTGTGGCTGGAAGGGCATCCACTGCCTAAAACATATGCCAGAATAAGTTGGCGATTCATTCCGCTGTGGTGACCCCTGATAAATAAGGGACTAAGTCAAAGGAAAATTTATGAATATTGCTACATTTTTATGCACCATATTTAAAATATTTACTTAAACTACTGTATTTAATAAGCATCAACAAATCTCTTTGGTCACACATTACAATAAAGTTTTATTAGTCAGTGTTATTTGTGTATAATTTACAAACATTAACTAATAATGAACAATACTTGTACAGCATTTATTGATTTAGCTAACTATGATTTACTAAAGCAGGGGTTTTCAAACTGTGGGCCCTTTAAGGGAGACATTGAGGCGTGCACTCGAGTAAATTATGATGACTATTTTTGTGTTCACTAGAGTGATATGATCCATGTTAGCTCCACATTTTACTATCAGGCACATGTAGAGTTAATGCATTCGAGTAAAACATATACAAATAAAATGGACCAGGTGCTTTTCAAAATGAATGATGGTAAATGAAAGTAAAACCGGGGAGCCGTCTGACAAAAAAAGTGCCCTTCTGAATCAAATCAACAGGATGCACTTCTGGATCTTTCACTAACTTTGGAGACACTACAGACTACGTTTACATGGACATCTGTAATCTAGTTATTTGCCTTAATAGACAATAATATAATCAAGATGTTTACATGAAGTTCTTTCATGTAAGAGTTTCATGTAATGCTGGGCTACTGTAACTGCAGTTTGTCAGATTCACTTTCACTCATGAGCATTTTATTCATGCCCCCGTGACAAACTGGGGTATTAGACGCAAATAAGGAGTAAGGACTGGTGGAAGAGTGTTATGGAATTTAATAACGCACGCCGAAAGGAAAGAAAAAAACGTCCGCATTTTCTCGATGTGCATGTTTGCAGTGCTTTACTGACAGCCGCGTGTGTGGATCTTGTCGGAAATTGTGGCAAAGTCCTACATGATGGTAATAGTTTGATTGCGGTGTTACTTCAATAATGCCACTAATATATGCATACTCTACGTCTTAATTCCATTTCTGTTTAGTTCAGTTATGACTTTAGTCGAATTAAGGTAATCAAAAATCACTGTTTACATGGTGACTCTTAATCAAAGTATTGTCTTAAAGGTGCTGTATGTAAGTTTTTGACTCTTCTAAAGCATAAAAATACAATAATATGTGTGCAGATATTTAAGAAACATCCCAAGTGAACATACTTGTTTAACTGACAAACAATGCTGAAGTCAGATATTCTGCTTTGAAAATGTTTTTTTCCGTGCCGGAACACTGTCTTTGTTTAGGTAATTTTCACATGCACATGCCAGTTTAGCCAATTATAATTCAGCACCCCGGGTTGCCTTGTTGGAAAACAGCATATTTCATTCATTCATTCATTCATTCAGAAAGACTCTGAAAGCATGCGTCCATGAGCGAAATGCTACAGTGTAGTGGAAAGTATCAGATGTCAAAATGAGACAGATTCAGTTCCACATGACGTTAATTAGCAAATGACATAAATATTAGGAACGTGAGCAGGTTACATCGCGTGTCCTAACAACACGCTGTGACGAGATTGTTATGAGTGATGAGCCATTTGGCTGTTTGCACCACAAAACACGGCAGAAATTTAAATACAGCCTTTCAGAAGCACAGAATATGCACTCACTCACAAAACGGTAAGGTTTAGAATCTATTTAATACATGATAACCCTCTTTAACATCATTAAATGTACATGCTGAATCACTCATATGTGTTTAGTTCTAAAGTTCAATTTCAAACGGTTTATTGTATTTTCCAGATCTGAGGTGAACTTTCTGCTTTCAGTATATGGTAATACACGTCATGTAAAATGCATTCAAACTCGCATTGTTAGCATTTAGCACTGAATAAAGCACACGAGGCTTACCTGAGGTGATCTGTCATAGGTTTCTGTTGTTCAGCTGTGAGAAATAGAAGCCGCTTCTAATAAATCAATTCGAGGTGTTGGTTAGAACCAAAACTCCTTTTAATATGGAGAATATTCCCTCAATCGCGTGTCGTTGCTTTTATTTAGAACACAGTTTAAAATCACTCAAACTGGCAACCCGGCGTACCTTTATTATGATTTAGGACTGCAATACCTAGTTCAACCACTGGGTGTCAAACTTACATACTGCACCTTTAATTGTATTAAAATCTATTAAAGTATTGGTGTCCATGTAAACGTACTCAATGTTCGACTCAACCACACCGTCAGGGCTCTGCGAACTTGTTTTACAAAGCAGCATTTTCTGTATGTACGTACATCAAAAGCAAGTATGCTATGGCTCACACTTATTGGCAGTGGAAGATGATTTACGGTTAGTCGTGTCAGGAATCCAACCATGTTATCCTCAGAGAAACAGGCTCAGCCATCACACTAAATCAGCTAATATTTATGTTTCAATGTGATTAATGTTACGCACTTTAAACGCAGCAAGTAATGTGTGAATGATGTTTGCACATGCATTATAATTTTGGATCGGTAGAGGGGGTGCACGAGTGACAAACTTGGGGGGGGGGGGGTCCTAAAAGGTTGAAAACCCCTGTACTAAAGCATTATTAATATTCAAATTCATGCTTGCCATAAGTTAACATGAGCTAACAATGAACTAATTTATTTTCCATAACTAACATAAACAATTTCTGTAATAAATGTATTGTTCAATGTTTGTTCATGTTAGTAAATGCATTAACTAATACAACCGTATTGTGAAGCATTAGCATCTCCTATGAAAGCTGTTTAGAGGTTTTTGCATCTTCGTTTTTAGTTGTGTGATGAATAAGAAATACATTTTATCAATTGATTATTAAATGCAATCTACTGAATTTTCTGAGCGTTGTTATTCGAGGTGATTTGTGTTTCAGAGACTGCATCTCTCCCATTAATTGTATTACGTGCACAGTTAAATGAATGCATACTTAGATTGGCAAGTTAAGTGCAGATCTATTTGTGAGTCAGTCTGCCTGCTTTCATCTCCACGCCGGCTTACTACGGGATAACAGAAAACCGGCCAGTTCAGGTAAACAAGACCAAGAGACAAGGCAATTGCTGACCGGGCTTGTGTTTCGGGTCTGTCGTTCTCTCTCTCTCCCCGACTGTGTGGTCTGTTTAATGGGTATTTGCTTTACACTGCCTGACCTAATATAAAGCAGTGAGGCGTGGAGGTGTGGACTGTGGAGCTGTAGAGCTGAACTCAGGGAGCGGCAGGGATTATTGTACACTGCCAGCCTTTAGAGGATTAAAATAAAAAGCTTCAGTCGAGTTTTCACCAGCTCGCCCGTGATCAAACATAGTTACATAGGTCAATTTGACTGCCAGAATACACATTGACGTGAAGAGATTTTGATCCAGAGATGAAAACAAACAAATCCACTGTCTAATTCAATCTAATGTCCTATAAATAAAGCCAGTGGTGCAGTGTTTATGTTAGCGGTTGTCTTTGCAATGGACTGTAAGCTTTTTAAAATGCTTATGAACAGCATATTTGCGATGCAGGTCAATAAGCAACATTATAAAAAAACAGTGTAAACTGTTATTGACTGACACATGTAAGTTCATGCTGTTCATAGGTTAAGTTTGGGGTAAGTAAGTGTTTCATGGGGACTTCCCACAGACATAATGATGTTTATACTGTACTACTGTATATGGATGGCATTGTGGCTCAGCACTGTCTCCTTACAGCAAGAAGTTTGCTGGTTCGAGCCCTGGCTGGGCCAGTTGGCGTTTCTGTGTGGAGTTTGCATGTTCTCCCCATGTTGGTGTGGGTTTCCTCCGGGTGCTCCAGTTTCCCCCACAGTCCAAAGATATGCTGTTTGGGTGAATTTAATAAGCTAAATTGGCTGTAGTGTATGTGTGTGAATGTGAGAGTGTATAGGTGTTTTCCAGTACTGGGTTGCAGCTGGAAGGGCATTGGCTGCATAAAACATATGCTGGATAAAATGGCAGTTCATTCCGCTGTGGTGACCCCTGATAAATAAAGGGACTAAAGGCTGATTTATACTTTGTGGACGCCATGCGAACCCGTTGGAGCGAGTGTTTACATGCGTCGATTCCCGTGAAGGAGCTCCAGGTGGAAAGTTTTGTTTTCTGTTTACCTTATGATTAAAGTTGTTGCACGTCCACCGGTTCCCACCTCTGAATGAGGGTGTTTTAGCTACTTGTACATTAAGCTAGCGTTCAAAAACAAAACAAAACACCAGTGAAGAAACTTGACACAGAGGAACATAAAACCTCACTGCCAGCTTTCGGAAGTGCTATTGCAGAGCAACACAAACAGCATGCAGAAGTATAAATGCACAGCAACACAAGGCAGGCATCGTGGGTCACGGCAATCACTCGACACAGAAGAAAAAAAAACAGCCTTAATGGGCCATAAAACCCCTCCCCTGTCTCAGCAGGGTTTTTCCTCTAGTTTGAAAAAACTCAGGAAAGTGGGTGAATCCAGCTTTGTTTAGGTGGGAGTGTTGAGTGGCAAAAGAGGGAAGGGTTTGCATGAAAAGAGGTGTTCAAGTATGTGCGTGCGTTGATTTTTACAGAGGCAACACACAACACAGACGCAGGGGAGATATGTGACTACATTTCCATAGATGTCAGTAATCTAATTATTTGCCTTAATCTAAAGAAGACAATAACATGATTAATGTGTTTACATGACTTGCATTTTGAATGTTCCTTCCCTGATCCCGTTTTACATGTTATAGCACATAACTCAATTAATATCATTGCATCATAGCTATCCACATTTCCTCCAAAGTTTCGTGTATTTCGGGTGTTTCAGTTTTAATTTGTCTACTTTAACTGCAGTTTGACACTTTCATTCAGGAACATTTCATGCATGCCACCATGACAAATGAGATATTGGATGCGAAGAACTGCTGGAAGAGTGTATTTTTAATGGCTGAATGGGAGAAAACAAAACCTCTGCGTTTTTCGGTAGATGCAGAGACTCGGTAGGTGCAGAGAATAGCATCAAACAGTGTGTGTATAGACTATCCTGTCACAAAATGCGGCAAAAATCATACATGGCAAAAATCCTACATGACGGTAATAGCTTGATTAAGGTGTTTACATGTTTACATTCGGAGAACAGCATTTAAAGAAAACGGAGCGTTTTGGAAACGCTGGAGAGGCCGTTTTCATTCTAAAACGCTGCTGCTCCGTCTCAGTGTAGATGGTGGAAAACGGAGACATCTGAAAATGGAGGCGGGGCTGCAGACATTCGCCTATCTGATTGGGGCTTTTTCCTCAATATTAAGTAGCCTTTACACAGTTCAGTCCTGCATCCTCTCCGTGTAAGTTCAGACTTTGCAAGTTTGATATGTCAAATGTGTACTTTATAAAGTCATTCACATCACCCTGGCTATGCTGTTTCACTATCTTGACAATGAAATGAAAACCTGATGTGAGGAACTGCCTATTTTCACTTTGATATTAGCAACAACAGACATCAAAAATGTTGAGGCGTCATGTAGCTGCATGATATGAGCGTCATCTTCAAGCATATAACCAAAAGGAGCCTATAACATTACTGCCTTCTATCATTTTCATTGAAAATACGAAACATAACCGGTCTCTTTCACTGAATATCCGTTTTAATGATCAATAATGGCCATTATAAAAGTATAACGCACAATAAGTTTATACAATAGAGAAAATAAACATTAATTAAGATATTGCTAACCTAACTCATATTTGCGCTCAGCCAAAGCACGTTACCTGAGAACAAGTAATAGATTCAGAAGACCAAAGTCTGGGAATATGTCGTCAGATATAGACAACAAGATGAATTAAATATCACGTTTAACAAATATAGTGAAATTTGATCCAGCGGTAGATCCGTGATAAACAGTCCGAATTGCGCAGCTCTCATGTGGGTGTGTGTGTGCTCAAAGCACGCTGCAGTGCATGCCAGAGAATGTGTGTGTGGTCACGTGTTGTGCGTTTTCACCGTTTTAATGTAGACTGAGAGCTGTTCAGAAACACTGGGTGAAACGCTATTGTGGACCCGGATCGTTTTCATTCTAAAACGCTGTTTTAAAACTAAAACGTACTAGTGTAAACGGGGCCTTAGTAACTAAATTATTTTGACTAAGGTATGTCTTTAAAAACTGAAAGAGTACTGATGACAATACTAACTAACTTTGCCTCTGAATAAACATAAACAAAGAACATTGATCACACACTTACCAAATCTGTAGAGACATGACAATCAACACCAACTGGAACCGTTTTTTTTTTTTTTTTTTAAGAAGACGAGCGGCAAATCCGGATTTCACCATTTCCAGATGCGAAAAGCTCTCGGGTAAAAAAAATGTTCCATACAAATATAATTTCTTTCCCATGTTAGCAGAGCACTGTAATTCACAGTCAAATGTGGGCCCACACACAGCGGTGCTCTCGTTGCGGGAAAATGGAAACAAAACCTTCGATGAGGCACATTTATAAACGTAACACTGACGACACATGTCTCTGAACAATTCTTCTTCTTCCACTTGTTTTAATTATGGTTGGCAACACAGTGTGGCGTCTCTCTGCCGTCTGAACACTGTAACAGGTAAAAACAGTCTTCAAAGCTATATCATGCATATTAATAAATTTGCCAAAGAGCACGCTGATTGGTTCGAACCAAGTCTTTCTCATGAACTAATGCTGAAAACTCAAAGACGTCACATTGTACTCACCGATACAGACATCCAGTCTCCACGCTGGAATTTACACAATGATCGCATGGCCATGACGCAGCTTCAAAACTTTTTTTTAAACCGGAAAAACAAATTTACTCAATATAACGCACAAACAACCAATTTTCACTTTTTAGTTCAATAAATGTGTCCTAATAGTGTCAACATGGGACATAGTTGAAGTCAGATTTATTAGACCCATGAATTATTACCCCCCTGTTTATTTTTTTCCCCAATTTCTGTTTAACGGAGAGAAGATTTTTTCAACACATTTCTAAACATAATAATTTTAATAACTCATTTCCAATAACTGATTTATTTTATCTTTGCCATGATGACAGTAAATAATATTTTACTAGATATTTTTCAAGACACTTCTATACAGCTTAAAGTGACTTTTAAAGGCTTAACTAGGTTAATTAGGTTAACTAAGCAAGTTAGGGTAATTAGGCAAGTTACTGTATAACGATGGTTTGTTCTGTAGACTATCAAAAAAAATATAGCTATTAAAGGAGCTAATAATCTTGACCTTAAAATGGTTTTTAAAAATTAAAACCTGCTTTTAAATCTAGCCGAAATAAAACAAATACGACTTTCTCCAGAAGAAAAAATATTATCAGACATACTGTGAAAATGCCTTTGCTCTGTTAAACATCATTTGGCAAATATTTAAAAAAGAAAAGAAGGGACGGCTAATAATTCTGACTTTGACTGTATATATGATTGTCAACATCTCAAAAAATGTGTTTTGGGGTTTCGTGACCCTTTAAGCTGAAGGAAAATGAATGTATGACAAATGTCTCCACAAGGTTAAAAATTACTGGTATTAATTGTAGGCACCAAATGTCCCCACAGCATTATGAAAACCTGGACCAAACACATACACACCTACATTGACGTATATAAAAAAAATATTAGACCATTTGAAAATGTTCAGTTTCACTGGATTTAGTGAATATATTAGCTTAATAGTTTTTGAGTAAAATGTTAATATTAGTTTTCCTCTATAAAGCTCTGGTAACATTTTGCCATAATTCAAATAATAAAAATACAAAGTCATTTAGAGCATTTTATACAAATATTTTCAGTTTGTTGTTGTATTCATTTTTTTAAAATATCGATAATGTCTAAAAATAAACATAAAATCGCACCTTTTTATTATGGTATGAAAAAAATAAAGGTTTTTTTTGCAATTTGAAGAAATGTCATAAATATTTATGTAAATAATTACAAAAAAAGTTTTACAAAATAAGTATTAGAGCTTGGAACTGGTTGGATGCACTTCCCCCAAACATTACTTAAATCTAACATTTGAATGGTGGTATATATTTTCTCTTTTATATATTTTTCTCATGCAAAAATGATTTCGCTTTAACACACTTTTTTTATTTTCTATTTGTCTTCTAACTTCTCTCACAGTACAGCGTGTACCATCATTTTGCTGAAATGCCGTTGAAACAGCCATTATGATGTGTCATTGCAGGGCTGTGGTATAGCTATTAGCATTTCCAGACTTATGGAAAGTGAATGACAATTCCCAGTCTGTATATCATTACAAAAACCCATTTAACAGTGATGATACCTTTATACAAAAATAAGTCTTTCTAATGGTTGTGTAATGGAAAAACATTGAAAAAGGCAAATCTAATGCAACACAAACACAAAAACATTTCCTCCTTCAGCCCATGTTCTATAAACATGCCTCTTCAGGTTTAAAACCTATTCCTCCATTTCCATTCTATCCTCTTGAGTTTAAGTGTGATTTTTAGATTAGTTTTCATTATCACTATAGACATGCTCAAGCCACAGGGGCAGATGAAGAGGGCATTTGCTTCCTAGTAATGACAAGAACACAACAAAGTCCCAAAGTTTTCATGAAAAACCTCTGAAAAACCTTTGCCATGGGCAGTTTATGGCCTCTTTGTGCTGTGGACTCATTAGAGCAAGTTATTGTTCATTTTCCCTGTTCTCAATGGACATAAAAGAGCCCCGAAAGTGAGAGGTTCAAGCAACAACGGTTTAATTTAATTTAATCAGATAGATTCTTGGGTATTCACAATTACCTTTGACACTATCTCTTCAGGCACAATATGGATGTATGCTCCTTTCAATTTTCTAGTATTTTAATAAATAAGATCAGCCAATTGAAACTTTGTGGATACCCTTGTATTAATTTCCTGGCCGCTAGTGTAAAAAGTCTCTTTAATTGCAGATTTGACTAATAAAATCTTCATCTGTGCATTTGATTAAAAATTAATTGCGATTTAAAACATAAACTGACAAGTTGATTGAACCTGAACTTGAAATGCAATTTCTCATGTCCCTTATTGTATTTTCTCAGTGGCCTATTCCAAACTAATTATGAGCTCTTTTAAGGCACATTTCGCTCCTATCCCTCAGGATCACTGAAGAAAAAATAATACGGCTTTACTTCACTTAATCCTCGCAAAGGATGGTACTCTTGAATCAGATCAAGAGTTAAATTACTATTACGAAGGCTTGCAGATTGATGTGGCAATGTGCAAAGACATTACTGAAATCAAATCTCTGGAGTGCAAATGGAATTCATGTAATGTTGAAACAGATTTCTTAGAAAAAGTTTTGAGATGTGCCTGTCTGAAGTTATTGTGTATTAACGCAAATCCAAGACTCAGAAATTAAAGTACAAAACCTGTCACCTTTATAAAGTTTAACCAAATTAATAATTGTTATACATTTGAATGGGGTGTTATGATGAAAGTGACGCACTGCTTATAGTGAATCCATCTGACTGGATTTACTTGCTCTCAGAGGACATAAAAAGAAGATGAAGAAGGTTTGGGTTCAGTTCGGTCAAAGTACACTTTGTAAAAGGTACACTTTGTATCAGAAAGGTCCATATTGATATCTTTATTGAATATAAAGGCACTTAATTGTACTTACAGTAAGTGTACATATTAGCACCTAAATTTGTGCTTTCACACCAAATGCCAATTGATTTGATTCGATTTTTAAAAAAAAATCATGACTGTGTGATATGTGGCGCTGACCGAGAATTAATTTTATCTTGTTTTGTCCCATTTGGCCATTTTTTCATCAGTTTCTGTATATGTGTCCATTATTGCGATATTCAGATGTAAACAATAGCATTGATTGCATGATAATCTGCTGAATTTTATTTATTTTTACTTATTTATGTGGTCTAAACCAAGTGTGCCGCACGTATCCTTTTAAGTGACGCTCCCGGCTGTTAGATCACCTGCAGTACAAGTCATAAAGCCCACCTCCCCCATGTTAACCAACAAGAATTAATCCCAAATAAAATAAAAAAATCATTACACTTGCAATAAAATTTCCTGAAAGATGGTTTTGGTCAATTGAGGCACTGGTTATCATTCATTTTTGTAAAGAGTATGTTTTTACCCTGTAATTTTATGCTATAAAGTTAAAGGTGCAGTAGGTGATCTGCCACGATGCTAACCGGTTAGCATAAATCTCTGAAACACAGTCCCTCCACTGCTGTCCAAAGCCACGCCTCCTGAAACATGAGTGCGCGCACCTTAAAGATGACAGCAGAACCCTCTCTCATGTGTTGAGCTAAAACGACTAGTGCTTGGCCGACGGTGTGCAGAAATTACACTTATTACTAAGCCATACTTACATGCTATTTCTGACCTAATATTCAGAGTAGCATGGTAAACAATATAAGGAGCACGTCACAGGTTGTCATTGTTCAAAAATGAACCAATGTGATGTGAATATAAAACCAACTTCACCTCAGTAAAGCAGGCTAGGCGGAAGAGCACTATTTACTTATGTTTTGTTGTTAAACTATATAAATTCTACATTATCAATGCTGTAAAACGTCCCTTATAAAACTAAAAACAGTCCACATCAATCTATCGGCAGAAGATTTCAGTGACTGAACAACACTTCTGTGCATATAACCCATTTGTAAAACAACAAAATCTACATCAGCTTTGTGTGAAGCTAAAATAGTTTTAAAACAGAACATTACCTGTCTAAAAGAAATACTTCAGCCATGGCGTCATCCAGCGTTCAAAAGTAACTCCAATATTGATTCAGGTTTTTAAAAAGTTGATTCAGCATGTTTTTACCACTCTTTCTCTCTCTCTCTCTTTCTCTCTCTCTCTCTCTCTCTCTCTCTCTCTCTCTCATGAACGCGCAGCATGTGTACGTACAAATGGTGGATCTGCGTGTAAACGGGTGCGCAGTCAGAAATATGGTAAACGTCGGCCCGACACTATTTTAATTGGATGAACATTTTTTGGTCTTATACCTAATAAGAATAATAGAATATAAAAATACATACATTTAGATCATTTACTTTAATCAATACTGTTGGAATGTGAAGAGACTTTCAACCAGTACAACAACAAAAAAATGTTTCTGAAGAGAATCACCTACTGCACCTTTTAATTCAGTTAAATGTGGGCTTTTGTTTGCTGATACACACCGAACATTAGCCATGTCAGGAAAAAACAGGTGATCGTTATCTAGCAGTAATTCTTTTTATGGGTCTGAAATAATAATTAGGAAGACAAAACTAATGTTAGCCTATGTTCACATCGATCTCCTGTAACATTATTCGAATTTGATTTACAGGACGTCCCTGACATTTTGAGTTTCGACATGAGTTAATCTATTGAATTTGCTGTTATAAAATATTAAGTTCTAGAAACAGAATCGTATATAACAAATAGAGCTGTAAATGTTATATATATTATTTATATACATCATGTACTGTTGGCTTTTTTATTTGAAAATACATAATAAACATTAAAATGAATGTAAATAATTCCAATAAATATATAATCCGAATAAACCAAATGAAAGCAGAGACAAAGAACAAATGATAAACAATATAACAAACTCAGGCTAGAGTGTATGAAACATTGTTTATTTTGCAGTCCAACATATATTGTTTTTATTAAATTATTAAAGACAGCTTACATCACACAGTTTTTAACAAATCGTGTAATATTACACGATTTTAAAATATAAGTCCTTATATTTATTTTAACGATCGGGCGGTCAAATAAGAAGTTCGGAGGGGCGTGGTTGATTTGACATACAAGTGTTTGGTTATAAGCTTGATTCCGTTGCTCTGGTTCCATCAGGCAGTCCTTCTGCGCATGCCAAGGCTCCAATTTCAGCAGTTTTTTGCGACAGTTTGTGCCCGCCATGAGGCGTTTTGCATTCAAAGCATTCAATGGAAAAAGGCACTGTCGCATCGTCCATATTTTTTTACAGTCATTGGTCTAAACCACCAAAAAAATGTGTGAAAGCTATTAAATCATATAGAGAACTAAGTAGTTAACAGGAAAGGTTAGAGAAGAAATTAGCAGGAAAGGGGCAATATTTTTGACAAGCTGATTGTTTTCACTTAAATAAATAAATAAATAAATAAATAAATAAATAAATAAATAAATAAATAAATAAATAAAAAAATAGATTCCACTTCTGCAATTCAATACTTACCTGTAGTTCCACTGATAAATTCTTACACACTTTATTATTATTATTATTATTATTATTATTATTATTTTAACACATTTGGGAGAAGTTAACCTGCCCATCTGCCATGCTAACATAACCACTAGTGCAAAACCAAGTGACAAGGAAGAAGTGTATGCATTTCATGTAAATAAAGTCCTTTTAACCTGCTTATTAAAATATATTTTGAGGTATTGATTCGCATAACTTTATCATCATTTATTTGCATTACTTAAGCTAGTTTCGATTCAGTCACACAGCACAACTGAATGCAGAATATTTCAGCTCTTTTGCTTAACTTTCAGAAGACACACGCGCACAGTATGTATTGGTATAATTAGCAATTATGGTTGTTCTGAGCATTTAACATGTGCACTTTTTTTAAATGTCTTTATAGTCCAGTGAATGGTTGCAAATTCCGTGAATTTTCAAAGCTGTACATTTTTGTACAGAATTAATGGGAATATATGGGAGTTAACGGGAATATATGGAAATTAATGGGAATTAAAGATGATAAACAGGGAATTTAGGAAAATGCAGATTAGCCTATAAAAGGGAATGAAGTTATAGGTAGATAAAATAAATCTTGCAGGATAATCTTGTTTTAAACAACCACATTTAATGTAATTTTTGAAAAAGCCTGCTAATTCATCAATCACATGCTCTCACAGGGGGATTCTCTGTCTTTAAGACTCTAAATACCAGACTGCACTAGTTCATAATGAAGCCATGAGTCCAAAGATAATATCCAATTAGGTTAGTTGGTTTTAATATTACTTGGGTAAATATATTTTATCAACAATGGTAAAGTTCAACTAGCAAATACTAAAATGTGTTTATACTGTAGCTCACCTGCCAGTAAATCAGATATGCTTATTGTAAAAAAGAACTGTTTCATAACAATTTATGAAGATAGCTCCTCCTGTAAGGAAACATTTATTTTCTTTGTTAATGCAATTATGAAATACAGTCTAAATTTGACAATCACTTAAAATTGGAGTCAGATTAAATTTGGAGTTAAAAACAAATATAAATTAATTCTAATAAATAATAGAATTATTTTCAGAAGCGCTAGAAAAGGCTTACATGCATTTAACCTTTGACTATGCTGTTAGTTTCATGATTGGGCTAATAAATGGACTTTACCGCTAGCTCAAGCTGTGGTGCTCTTCCTTTTATTTTCTGCTAGTCAGTGTTCTATTGCCATGCAGAAGTACAGTATTGGTCAAAAATGTGGACACATTACTATTTTGAATGTGATTAAAGGTTCAAGACACCCTGGAGTACTTTTTTTTTTTTATTAACAGATTTGTGTGTGTTGAGCACAAGTGTGCCGCACGCTTGCTCTTGAGTGAAGGTCTCGGCCGTTAGATCGCCCCCTGGGGGCTGGCTGCAGTACAAGTCATAAAGCCCGCCTCCTCCGTGTTAATGAAGGAGACATGAGACCAAATAAGAAAATTAATTACACTTGCAATAAAATGTCCCGAAAGATGGTTCTGGTCAGTTAAGGCACTGGTTATCGTGCTGATATAGGTGCAGATCTTCATTTTTGTAAAGAGTATGTTTTGAGCGGTAATTTAATGCAGGGCGTGTCATCATGATTGACAGCTGTGATTGACAGTTTCTCAAAGCAGACGTCGGAGCTTCGGCAGGAGACTGAAGTGTTATTATTCCATTTCTGTGTTATTTTATCATGATAAAATAAGTTGTTCAGCAGTAAACTATAGTTTCTGACATACAGGATCTGGTGGAACAGTGTTTATTCGGTAAGGTCAGGGCTTTATCGGTTTGTTGATACACTCCTAACCACCCAGATAGCAAAATACACTCGGGCCAGTTCCGGCTAGACTCTCGCCTGCCGGAGACTTACCCCTCGGCCCGACTCCGTCTGCTGTACCTACTCGCGCACATTACTCGCGGGCCGATCCGGCTCGGATGCGGCAGCGTCGGCTCGCTAACGGCCGCCGCATCTGGCCCGATTGACTCGGGCAGTCAGTCCATAATCATCCGGTCAGATGCGGCGGCCGTTAGCGAGCCGACGCTGCCGCATCCGAGCCGGATCGGCCCGCGAGTAATGTGCGCTGCGGCCCGGAGCTGGCGCGATTGAATCTTCATTTTATAAACCTCAACTTTGTTAACGTTATTACAACCATTTGTGTTGATAAAACGGCAAACGCAGGCTACTATGTAAACGCAAAGTGTATTAGCATTAGCAAGCCTTTGTTATGGCGGTCAAGTGAGAAGTTCGGGGGGCGTGGTTGATTTGATGTACAAGCGTTTGATTGGAAGTTCGATTCCGCAGCTCCTCCTCTGGCTCCACCAGGGAGTCCTTCTGCGCATGTCCAGGCTCCAATTTCAGCAGTCTTTTGCGACAGTTTGTGCCCGTCACAAGGCGATTTTTCCCTCACAGCGTTTAATGGAAAATGGCGCTGTCGCGTCGTCCATATTTTATACAGTCATTGGTTGAGCATCATTTAAAACAAGGCTACCTGTTAGCTTTAATTGTGGGGAAAACTGGATGATTTTGAGATTTTGTCAGCTAATTTCATTTTCCTGGTTTAAAATAATCTTTGGTGCGGGATCAAAATCGGTGACGTAGTGTGAATCTGCTAGTGAAGTGTTGACGAGTCGGTTTCTCATTATTATTCATAGTGGAATTTTCTTATCCTATGAGAAGACTCAGCTTCTTAATTATTCATGAGAGGACGTGCTTTCCGATGACAGACCTGCCAAGCTGTGAGACCCAATGACTGGGTGAGATTGCGTCTGCGCAATCACGGGTTGTATGTGTTTGTATTCATGATCCACAGGGTTTGTTGCATGTTTTTCCCTGAGATGCTGTCAGGGCTGATACAGCAAAGCTGTTGGTTTGCAGCAAGCATTTTTGTCGGGAAAGCTGTACAAAAATTGGAGAATGGCGGACTTTTCAGACACATCGCCTTCGTGGTGCTGTGTTCGCCTATGTTTAAAATCCTCCAGATTACCGGCTGGGCTAATGGTTGAAATAGAAACCTGCTGCACTGCTATTGCTGCACTGCTATCCATTGTGTCTGCATTCAGACCTGGGGATTCAGGAGGTCCTCCTCATTTATAGTGTTTATAAAACACAATTATCTTTATAATGATATAACAAAAGTGTGGTTATGTGTATATGCAATTACGAATAACATATGTAGCAGGGCATTAAATTACTTACTGTTTATTTCTTTGCATTTTAACTTTGTAAACTATAAAATCATGCGTCTCCTCACGGTTTGTGTCTCATTTTGTGAGCCAACTGACAACAGTTGTTCTCTCCCCTCTTTTTCCCCTGCTCTGCCGGCCACGCCCACTTTTCTCTCTGCCCGCAATGCTCCACGCCCATCTCTGAGCATATTTTGGAAAATTTCTGAGGTAGACTTGAACTTAAAGGGAGGGGGGGGGGGGGGGGGGTGTCTCTTATGCTCCTCAAGCCTGGAACTGTTTGACCAAAGATACAGAACAAATTTAAATTTTATTTTAATTATTTTTCTGTTTTAATGTTCTGTTGTTGTTTTTATATCACTAGTCTTGGATACAGTTGTACAGTAGCAGATTAATATTGTCATATTTTCAGTGTTCTTTGATGAATAGTTTAAAGAAATCTTTAAGTAATTCTCATAAATTCCTATAAATTGCCATAAATTTCTGGTAAGTTTCCAAATTGGAAAACATTCCCAAAATTTCCTAGACGAATTCAAGTGAATTTATTCATTCCTTTTGCAACTTTAATTCAATTGTGATTTTTTTTTTTTTAGTATTCAGCTGCAATCAATGGTGTATAATAAATATATCTGAAGCAACATAAACATTTGACTTACTTTTTATGTTATTGTACATAATTATAAACACAAACTATTTATTTAGCAAAACTTTTGGGAAAAAAAGACTTGGAGCAGATTGGGGAGGCTTTAGTTCATGAGGGAACGGATCGGTCCTGTGGGATTTTGAGATGCTGAGACCTTCAGCTCAAGTCCTATCAAATAAACGCGAGACAGAAGGACAACAATGTTTGTTTATCTTCAGCATAACCCCAGCCAAGAGAAAATTTGCAAACATCTGCTGTCAGACCCACTGATTCAGTGGGAACAAAAAAGGGGAAGAGTGTTTGTGAACTTTTTTCCTCTTTTTGCTGTTTCCCAAACTATAATTGGCATAGTTCTGCATCTCGAGGGACATTAATATCCCCCAGCATCACCATGCTTATTCATTCAGGATTGGCAGTGTTTTCCAGCCACATGGTGACACTCTTTCCTGACCCGAGTGAAGGATGCTGGGAAATGTGTTTGTGACATGTCTTTCCCACACTGTATAGTATATCTGGCTCAATATTCCCTACAGAGCACCTCTTTGTGGAGCTCAGGGGATTTTTTATGTCAGGATAATTTTCCTCCTTCTTCCTCAACATGTGAGCTTTGGCAGAGATAACATTTCATTTCTATGGAAGGCTTCATAAATATAAATGTTCACTGTACTTAATTCTTATGTCAGCCAAACGGGCAGAATGACAGTCGAGAGTTGAATGCCTGCAGTGGTTTGTTGTCAAATGATAAGATTAGGTGCTGGAGGTTGGGTGTTTATTTTAAAGCACATATTTGTCATGCTGCTTGCTTCCAGGTGTCTGTGTGGGCATTTAGCCAAAGCTAGACTGTAAACAAAACCTCTTGACCTGACCCAAACGACCTGGGGTGCGTTTCCCAAAACCATCGTTAGCCAACTAAGGTCGCAAGTTCCGTCGTTACAAACATAGTTCTTTGATTTGCTGTTTCCCAAATCCATCGCTCCAACGAACATTCGCAAACTGCGTCGCAAACTTGAGCCCTTGAAACGACACCTCTGGAGCTGTAGTTAAAAGCATAGTTCATGGCTGTGTTCTATTCCCACTTACTCCCCCTATGCCCTATTCATTTAGAACATTCTAACATTCAAAGTTGGAATTATTAATAATAAAAAAGCATTAAGGGCATCTCTCTTAGGTGTAATTTGCTTTCAAAGTATTTTTACAGTTCAGTTTTAGCGATCTTCATGTTTACAATTGTGCTCCCTTCGCGGTGCACTTTGAAAACATTGATATCATTTTGAACACAGCCTCATGGCGAAAACTATAGGTATATTTAAAAGCGGAAATTATGTTACGTCTCCAAAGCTTGTGAAAATAAAAAACATAGCATACGTTAATTCTTTTATTTTATAGTGGGTTATTTATTAAGTATCTCTGCTGTATATGACATGGGCCTGTTGGTTAGAACTTTCTGCTGTGGTTTGCATGTGTCAAATTGTAATTTTTTAAAAATAAATAAACAATATTCTAAATAATAATAATCATCATCATCATCATCATCATCATCATCATCATTAATATTATTATTAAAGTAAATATATTTATAATAAATCGCCTCATTATTTATTTATTTATATGATTTATATATGATATTAGAATAGTTTTAGCTTTTGTAAGTGATTTTATGTTTTAGAATAGAATATGTAATGTTCAACTTCTCAATAATATTAGTAAAGCAAACATTGGCCCTATATGTGCCATTTACATTTATTTTATTTAATATGGAAAGCGAGAGGATGTTTTTACCAAAACTAATATTGGATTTTATTTGAAATGCGTGTTTGTGTAAAACAATATAATTTGCACAAAGAAATGATGGGGTTGTTCTCTAAAGTTACTCCACCCCGTTTAGAGCATCATTATGGGCGTTTTACGTTATAACTAACGTGGTTCAAGCGATGGATCTGCGACAGAGAAACTAGGGGTTTTGGGAAACACTCGTCACTACATCGTTCTTTCCCCAAACGATGCATCGCACTATGATAGTTCAGCCGCGAGTTACGTCGTTGTTTGGGAAACACACCCCTGACCGGACTAAACCCAAACCATCTTCTTTTTATGTCCTTTAATAGCAAGTAAATCCAGACAGATGGATGAGCAGTTTGTCTGCTGCATTAAAACACAACGTACTAATAAGTATTAATTTGGTTACACATTATTTGGATGGTTGCTTTTGACATTCTGCACTGTACAAAGGGATTAGCTGACTTTATTTAAAAAAAGAGTTATTCCATTGTTATTAAAAATGATTTATTGACTTTATTTAAAAATGAGTAAAGTTGTTACTTTACAATGATTAAATAAATAGACTCTCCCCCAGTTTCACAAACAAGGTTTAAGGCTAGTCAAGATTAAATTGCATGTTTGAGCGATCTCAACTCAAAATAACTTACAGTGAGATGTCTTAAAATACGTCAGTGTCATTCTTTTGTCTACAGGTGCATGTCAGTAATATATTTTAAATAGCCTAATTTGTCTACGGCGTAGTCCTGACTTAATCTAAGCGCTGTTTGTGAAACTGGGCCTATGTGCTTTAGGGTTGGGCAATGATGACCAATTTGGCATCATATGATGTCTAATGTGAAACATTGCGATGGAGATCATCGTCATAGGCTGCAGTGAATTAATTATTTATAAATAATTAATTAGTTCATAACAATTAATTTCAACTACCTGACCCGCATTGCCTTTGTTTTACCAATAACCAAATCATAAATAAATAAAGATAAGTTACACATAAATTACCACCTGTCAATCACTTTTTAAATATACTTTTTCAGCTGCGGTACTTTTAAATATCACGTTTGACAACTACAGTGAGACGCGATCCAGTGGTACATCCTTAATAAACTGTCCGACGTGCACTGCTCTCTGGTGTTTTTGTGTTCAAAGCACCCGCTGACTGCTGCGCACGCATACCCTGCAGCGCATGACAGAGTGTGTTTGTTTGTGTGTGTGGTCACGAGATGTGCGTTTTTAGCGGTATAGTGTGGAAGGAAAGCTTTTCAGAAATGCTAGGTGAAACGCCAGTATGGACGTGGATCGTTTTCATTCTAAAATGCCATTTTAAGACTAAGACATATAAATGCAAACAGGGCTGTGTGTATTTTTTGTGAGCGGGTTGCTACTGCGACGGGGACAGGGCGGAGGATCACGATGCCAGCTCAGCATTGTGATGTCTATCGGCCATCGGCGATGGGTGATGGCATTGTATATTGATCCAACCCTAATGTGCATAATTATTAAAAAAAATAAAAATAAGTCAACTTACCATTCCGATTTACTCACTTTTTTAAAGGTGCAGTATGCCAATTTGACACCCAGTGGTTGAACTAGTTATTGCACCCTGGTTCAAAACACAAGCAAGTGCAGGTTTCCAGACTCACAACACCAACAAAGGCTGGTTTGAATCATGTTCTAAATAAAAGCAATGGCATGCAATAGAAGTAATATGTTCCATATCAAAGGGAGTTTTTGTCTTAACCAACACCTGAAGTTTTATTCATTTCAAGTGTTTGTTTGAAATCTAAAATTTATTTTAGAAATGGCTTCTATTGCTTGCAGCTGAACAACAAAAAACTGAAAATGATAACCTCAGGTACACCTCGTGTGCTTTATTCAATGTTAAATGCTAATAATGTAAGTTTGAATGCCATTTTACATGACATTTATTGCTATACTACTGAAAGCAGCGGTAGATAGTTTACCTCAGATCTCGAAAATAAAATAAACCGCTTGAAACTGAACTTTAAAACTGAGACTGAGTCCAAGCCAACACATATCAGTGATTCAGCATCTACATTTAATAATATTAAAGAGGTTTAATATGTATTATTGTAAACCTTACAATTTTGTTAGAGTGCACTATTCTGTGCTTCTGAATGGCTGTATTTAAATGTATGTCATGCTGCGTTAATAACCACCTTGGACTAATACCACCTCATGAGGAACTCTGAATCTGTGTCTCATTTTGGAAGCTGCTACTGTCAACCGGAGGTTGCATTTTCGGTCATGGGCGCATACTTAGAGAGCCTTCATGACTGAATGAATCACACCAAGGCAACCCGGTTAGCCAAATATAATTGGTTAAAGTGGCAGTGGGTGGGTTAAATGGCCAAAACAAAGACAGCCATTCCGGCACGTAACACACAATTTAATAGCTGAATATCATCGCTTTGTACATTTTGTTGACTAAGTAATTTTACAGCAAATTGTGTATTGATAATCAATGGATTATTAGTGGTCTGTGCAATTTATAACACTTTATTTTGCGTCTAAACAGATACTGACTATAAGAACATCAAGTCTTTTTTTACTAACCCTAAATGATTACTAATCCAGAATGAAATGCAATTAAAGACCACAGATTGTCATAATTTAATTAGCATTTTTAATTAATTCCCATTACATTATTTTTAAATTGTGTCTTTCTTGCAACTGCAAGAATACAGAAATACAATTCAGATTTAATTTGCATGAAACCGTCATATTACATCTCCATAGCAACTGCATGGTGCACAGTTGTTTTAACAAATAATCAGAACATTAATTAATTTATTTACAGCCTCTATTTAACATATGTTATGTTTACATTATCTGATCAGGTCTCCATAGCAGCTAGCCATTACGCTGGATGAGTGGGAGATCTGTTTCTCTTCTTCATCTTTTTTTATACAGCAATAACTGCAGTAATAATCATTACATGGAGGGGTGAGTGATACAACCCTTGTTACAGATTTTGAGTTTTGCCTATAACTTATTAATGAATGCCAGTGCAGAAAACCTGGAAAAAATGTTTTCTGAATTGCGCCATTTGTAAATTTTGAAAGAGGTTATTACAAGACTAAAGCTTCTGAATGCATATTTTACCACTTTTTTTGTCACATAAAAAGATTAAAATCTATTTACGGTCACCTTTCAACCTGTGGGTTTATTTACGGTTACATTTTAAACCATAATATTTTAGTCTAAACATAAAGCAATCATGACAAACTGTATATCATTTGAAAGCTTAAAATGTCTAGTTTTTTATTAATAATAATGAATTAATCTTTAATCATTTTGCTAGATAGAACTAAGTAACAGTGATTTATTAATTTGCAACTAAGATTGTCATCAGAGTCGTAAAGCATTAGTTTGCTACAGCAATCCACATGTCATTTTGTTTAGATGTTTTTAAAGGCTAAATTCAAATTGAATACCCCAAACAGCATGCTACTTTATAATCCTATGCCTATTTTACAAATACTGTATAGTCAAAAGTATGAAAAAATGTGGTTCATATTCTTCAAAACATGATGGGAACCCTTTTACGCTGGACATCGGATGTCATTTGGTGGTGATGTCTGGTATTGCAGCTAAACAAAATCCTCTCAGCTCATTTTTGAGATATCAACTTTAAATTTGGATTTTAAATTGTTTCGATATTTAGCTAAAATATTCTGACAAATTTAGGCTAGAACAGTTTTTGTAAAATAAAAATGAAATGTACTATTGTACTATTATTTTATCATTTATTGTACAATAAAATGAAGTATTATTTTCATAAAAATAAAGGAACACATAGCCAGGGATGTTCAGGTGGTTTGGAAAACCCCATCCCCCCCACCACCCCCCGCCTCTTCCCACTGACAAAGTCCAGAAAACGACCCCTATATGCGCCCATTTATCCCATTTTTGACTGCTATGCCATCATAAATTGTGAAAATATTGATAGAGGAAAGCTTTAACAAAAATTACATTTTTAATTATTCAAGTGGCCAAATTATGACTGAGGAAAGTTGAGCTGGCCAGTTTATTATTTGCTTATAGGCTACAGTTTTTATTAAAAAAATAGTTTTATCAGATTTCTTTTTTTTTATGATTGATGATAATGAATTTGTATTCAAAAATAAATATTTTTTCATATTTATTTATTTATTTATTCATTTTTTTTAAAAAAAAGCTAATCTCATAACAATATTTTTAAAACTGTATTAACTTACAGTTTAAATTCAAACTTGTAAATAAATACTTCGTAAACTAGTATGGTAGGCACTTTGACGAAATTGTAGGAAATATTTTTGGTGTATCAAAAGTGTATCAAAAGGTGTATTTTAAAAGGCTGGCTACGGCCTGAAATATAACTGTGCTTTTCTTTAACATTTTGATCTTGAACTTCACTTCAGCTACAATCTGACATCTATCATCTTTAAAATGAGACCAAGCTTAAATCTATGTACCAAAGCATTGATGATTGGCATTCATTGTATTTTCACTTATATATATTTTTGGATTTTTATTTTCCTGTCTTTGTCAAAAAAATAAGAGCAACAGTTAAGGGCTTAAAAATTATTAGTTTTTTTTATAGTTTCAAGTACTCAAAGAACATTTATTATTATTATTATTATTATTATTATTATTATTATTATTATTATTATTATTATTATTATTATTACTATTATTATGGGCATCACGGTAGTGCAGTGGTTGGCACTTTTGTGTGGAATTTGCATGTTCTCCCCGAGTTTGCATGGGTTTCCGCCACAAGTACAAATATATGTGCTATAAGTGAATTGGGTGAGCTAAATTGTCCATAGTCTAAGTGTGTAAATGAGAGTGTATGGGTGTTTCCCAGCGATGGGTTACAGCTGGAAGGGCATCCGCTGTTAAACATATGCTGGATAAGTTGGCCGCTGTGGTGATCCCTGATGAATAAAGGGACTAAGTCGAAAAGAAAATGAATGAATGATAAATGAATTATTATTATTAATATTAGTGAAATTAAATGGTTACTTAATTTCTTATTGAAATCCTCAATGCCAGTGAAGAACTTTTATTTTTAAGTATGCATTCTATAAACTCTAATGCGGGTTAAAACATATGCAAATATGCTTAACATGATGTTGAAATCATAAGTCTTTATCCAAATGAAGACATACTTTACAGTAGTACAGCTTTTCTAAGTGAAATAATGCACCAGTTATGTAATGTGCACAGATCGGTTTTGAACTGTGTATGCAATATTAAGCTGTGTGTGCATGTGTGTGTGCGTGTGTTTATAAAGCTCACAGCTACCATTGCTGACTGATCCTCTGACCCTCAGGCCAGTCTCCACACCGCCAACAGTGTGCTCAGCTGTTAAATGAGAACAAGCCTGCCAACCTGATAAACTGTGAAAAGCATCCTTCTGCACCACACGTGCACACACAAACACACACACACACACACACACACACACAAAACCATCCCTTCAAAATCACTGCCATTGCATTTTTAAATACTGCCATGTCATTAACAATCTCAGTAACTGAAACACGCAATAATTTCAATTCCGGGAACGTATGATTAGCAAAACGCACCAATACCCACCCCACCCCATACAAGTCACTTTCCCTCCCCATTTTTCAGCCAGTGAAGCGATGGTTTCTTCCGCTCTCCTTCTCGCATTTAAAAAGCACTGACATTAGCGGAATCGCATTAATGACTCCCCGCTTAATGGCGTGCTAATGATAAATATCTAAATGCTTAATGCTACATGATCGCCTGTGACATTAGCGAAGCCGCAGCTGAAAAGATTTGAGCTCTAATGGAGGATCATTGCCCAGCATGGGAGAGTTTCAGCACAGCACACACTCATGCGAAGGAGCATCACTCACATCTACTCACATCACCGTTAATGCGAAGAGGAGATTACAGGCGAATAAAACAGCACGCTGGCCACATCAGGAAGATGCATTTCTTCCTGCCGATTTAGAAGTTTTGATGCCATGACAGAGAAGTTGTCTTTTGCGTACAGTGGGCTGTGTTTTTTTAATGGTGAAGGGGATTCAGGAGGAGATTTTTGGGGGTAAATTAAAGTTGGTGAGTCATGTTTGGAGTTTTTGAAAAACAAGCGTCTTGGACATCTCTTGGACACACCAGTCTAGGTTTTAATCTATAATGTGAACAAAATAGTGATCAACAAATATCAATATAATTCAACTGAAATATTATTTTTATAGTAATGTTAATGTTTGAAAAAAAAAAATAATAAAATAAAATAAAATAAAATAAAATAAAATAAAATAAAGCCTTCATTCCGCTGTGGTGAACCCTGATAAGTCAAGGACTAAGCCGAAGGAAAATGAATGAACGAAAATAATCTTAAATAAAATAATAGTAAAATTTATTAATTCGTTAGTTTTCCTTCCGTTTAATGCCTTTACACATCAGCAGTTGCCACAGTGGAATAAACCACCAACTTATCTAGCATGTGTTTTATGCAGCGGATGCCCTTCCAGCTGCAACCCAGTACTGGGAAACACCCATACAGTCTCACATTCATACAGACACACTATGGCTAATTTAGCTTATTCAATTCACCTTGCATGTCTTTGGAGGAAACCCACACCGACACGAGGAGAACATGCAAACTCAACACAGAAATGGCAACACAATCTCACGGCTATTCGTAACTTTTTGATTTAGTGGCTAATTCGTATGAATTTGTACGATCTAATTCGTACTATATAGTACGATTTGCTTATCACCCAATGACGGTTGGGGTTAGGGGTGGGGTTGGGTGCCACGCCTCCTTTTTAAAATCGTACATTTTCGTACGACTGAACTCGTACGGATTAGCCACTAAACTGACAAAACGTAAAATACTTACCTTTCCTCGTAAGATCAGGCTGGAAATGCCAACTCCAGCAACCTTCTTGCTGTGAGGCAACAGTGCTAACTACTGAGCCACTGTGTCACCTGTATAATAGTAAAATAAAGTAGTAAAATAAAATAAAAGTAAAGTAAAATAAAGTAAAAACAAAATGTAAAATAACATTTTAAAAAAAGTTTAATTTGCATGAGTAAAACAGACAGTTGGGTAACTATCAATCACAATTATTTGTTTAATACTTATTCATTAGCACAAAATTAATTAAGCCCGGTGCATAGATGATAACTAAATTTAACTAAATTTAATTAAAGTAATTCCTTAAGAATAGCCTATATTATTTTTATGATTTATTATTTTTAACATTTTTTTCCCTGTAAAAGTTACGCTGGTAACTTAAAAGTTAAAAGTTAAGCTGGTTATTTACATTTTGAGCAAATTCTTGTCACTAAGAGTTTAAATGTCTATTTTTATCATTATTATAATTATTAATTTTATTTAGTAACAATTAATTTACCACATGTTTGTATTGTGCAAATATATAATATAATATAATATAATATAATATAATATAATATAATATAATATAATATAATATAATCATCATTTTCTTTTTGGCTTAGTCCTTTTAATAATCAGGGGTTGCCACAGCTGAATGAACCGCCAACATATCCAGCATGTTATTATGCAGCGGATGCCCTTCCAGCTGCAAACCCAACACTGGGAAACACCCATACACACTCTTTCACACATTCATACACTATGGCCAATTTAGCTTATTCAATTCACCTATAATGAATGTCTTTGGACTGTGGGGGAAACCGGAGAAAAAAAAAATCAAAGTGGGGCTAATAATTCTGACTTCAACTGAAAAATCTAATATATATATATATATATATATATATATATATATATATATATATATATATATATATATATATATATATATATATATATACAGTTGAAGTCAGAATTATTAGCCCACTTTGATTTTTTTCTTCTTTTTTAAAGATTTCCCAAATTATGTTTAACAGAGCAAGGAAATTTTCACAGTATGTCTGATCATATTTTTTCTTTTGGAAAAAGTCTTATTTTTTTTATTTCAGCTAGAATAAAAGCAGTTAAAAAATTTTTTTAATCAATTTTAGGGTCAAAATTATTAGCCCCTTTAAGCTCATTTTTTTTCGATAATCTATAGGACAAATCATCGTTATACAATAACTTGCCTAATTACCCTAACCTGCCTAGTTAACCTAATTAACCTAATTAAGTCTTTAAATGTCGCTTTAAGGTGGATAGAAGTGTCTTGAAAAATATCTAGTCAAATATTATTTACTGTCATCATATATATATATATATATATATATATATATATATATATATATATATATATATATATATATATATATATATGTTGCTTAACATAACATATAACATATTATATATTAACATATAACATTAATATGTTAATCAGGTTTCAACATTTTTTTTTTAACTATACAGAGTTTAACTTAATATTATTAGTTTAATTGATGTAAGTTGAGATGAGTAGAACATTTTAATTTTATTCAATTAAAAAAAAAATGTAGGGCAGCAAGACATTTTTACAGTGTACAGTATGTTTAGCATGCGAAAGTTTTTAAATGGTAACATTTTAGAAATTTTAGTCTGGTTTGCCGCTTTTGAAAGCCAAGCATCAAACATCTCTCAAACCAGCAGTTCTGCTTCTCATTACAGAATCAACCAGCTCTCCGAGGCATCCGTTCATACATTTGTCAATTTTCTCTCGCTAATTACAACAGAACAGACAGAGAGATTGAACATCGCCGAAAGACACAGAACACAAACCCATTTCCCACCGCCTTTGGCTGCAAAGCCCGTTCGCCTCCCATGTTCAGACGAAACCCAAACGACTGGGATCTTTGCCCTCCGTCTGTGCAGCCTGCGAACAAAATGCTTCTAATAGGAAAAGCACTTTGTTTTTCACTGTCGGGAGTGAATCACCAGCGAACGGCAGAATGCTGCATTTTCATCTGTGCATGTCATAAAGTTCACACTGTGAGGTGTTTATGAGTAATTTTCAGAGTCAGACGTGAGGACGCACACGCATGTTCAAACTCCCCGTAGCCTCTGATCGATGCTGCCATTAACCCCACACATCGAGACGAGGACTCTTTCGCTCAAGGCGGTTTGCTAAGCAGCGTGTTGTCTTAAGGGAAGGGAAATCACGAAACCGCCTTGGAGACGCTGGTGCCAACATCATGTTTGTTGAGGGAAGCTTCCCAAAGGAGTGACGGATCATTAGAGAATGTTTTGAGGCCATCTTTTCTGCTCTGCTATTCTTCATAAGTCATTCTTTTCTGCGTTTTGTGCGTGTGTGTTGTTAGCATGCCTATGGAAGGTGGCTTAATAGTAGGCTAGAAATAAATTAGCAATTTACTATATCTTGTGATTTATGTTTTTAAAGTATATACAGTTGAAGTCAGAATTATTAGCCCCCCTTTGAATTTGTTTTTCTTTTTAAAATTTTTCCACAGTATGTCTGATAATATTTTTCTTCTGGAGAAAGTCTTATTTGTTTTATTTTGGCTAGAATAAAAGTAGTTTTTAATTTTTTTAAAAACATTTTAGGGTCAAAATTATTAGCCCCTTTAAGCTATATATTTTTTGATAGTCTACAGAACAAACCATCGTTATACATTAACTTGCCTAATTACCCTAACCTGCCTAGATAACCTAATTAACCTAGTTAAGCCTTTAAATGTCACTTTAAGCTGTATAAAAGTGTCTTGAAAAATATCTAGTAAAATATTATTTACTGTCATCATGGCAAAGATAAAGTAAATCAGTTATTAGAAATGAGTTAATAAAACTATTATGTTTAGAAATGTGTTGACAAAAATCTTCTCTCCGTTAAACAGAAATTGGGGAAAAATAAACAGGGGGGCTAATAATTCAGGGGGGCTAATAATTCTGACTTCAACTGTATGTGCTTTTGAATTGCATTATGGGACCTTGATCTTTCTTCATATCTTCCGCTTGATGTCGAAATTTTTGAAAAGGGAACTTTTTTTTTTTTTACATTTTCATTAGTTATATGTAGGGCCAGACAGAATCTACTGACATTTTTTGCTATTTCTGTGGAGAAATTCATAAAAAATCTGTGGGTTTATGCGGAATGATTTTAGGAGTATCATAACTAAAAACTTAATATAATAAAAAATAATACATTTTAACTTTTTTTTTATGTTTACAATGCAAACCCAATTAGATTCACTTATCTGGTAAACAAAGCAAGTCTCTCAAATAATCTATCTACTAAAATATTACTTTACAAACTATACTGTACATAAATTATATGAACACTTTAATATTACTATTATTATATCATAATAATATTAGTGAAATTAATTTAAATAAATATACTAATTGAACATATATACATTTGCACACAAGTAAATAAATAGACTGAATGATGGGCTCAAAATCAGTGGAAATCTGCGGATTTCTGCGTGTGCAGATTCTGTGATGGCGTAGTCATATGTAATTATAAAAGTGATATATTGTCTGCATTGGTATTGTAAATTATGGTACAGAAACCTAATAATAAATTGCCAGCACTTTTTCTGTTATTTTATAGACTTATTTATATGTATATTATTTATTATAATGTATTGTTTTAAACTGTTAAAAATGTCAAAATAAAAGTCATTTTGTTAATCTGCAGAGTACAAAAACTGGTAATAAGCTGACAGTACTTTTTAGGTTTTTTTTTACGGATATATTTATTAGTTATTATACAATTAAAAAAATTTTAAACTGTTAAAAATGTCAAAATAAAAGTCATTTTGTTGAATTACAGAGTACAAAAACTTGTAATAAACTGACAGTATTTTTTCTGTTGTTTTACAGAAGTATTTATTTTACAATATATTGTTTCAAACTGCTAAAAATGTCTAAATAAAAGTCACTTTGTTAAAGTACAAAAAACTGGTGATAAACTGACAGTACTTGTGTTGTTTTACAAACATATTTATCATACAATATATTGTTTCAAACTGTTAAAATGACAAAATAAAAGTTAATTTGTTGAACTGCAGAATACAAAAAACTGGTAATAAACTGAAAGTATGTGTTGTGTTTTATGGATATATTTATTATTTATTATATAAGATATTGTTTCAAACTGTTAAAATGTCAAAATAAAAGTCATTTTGTTAAACTGAATAGTACAAAAAACTGGTAATGAAGTGACAGTACTTTTTTGTTGTTTAACAGATATCTTTATTATTTATTATAAAATATATTGTTTCAAACTGCTAAAAATGACAAAATAAAAGTCACTTTGTTGAACTGCGAACACAAACTGGTAATAAGCTGACAGTATGTTTTTAGTTTTTTTTTTACAAACTTATGTATTATTTATTATACAATATATTGTTTTAAACTTAAAAATGTCAAAAACTTGTAATAAAGTGACAGTACTTGTTGTGTTGTTTTACAGACATCTTTAATATTTATTACACAATAAAATGTTTCAAACTGCTAAAAATGACAAAATAAAAGTCACTTTGTTGAACTGCAAAGAACAAAAAGCTGGTAATAAACTGACAGCAAGTTACTTGTGTTGTTTTATGGACATCTTTTTTATTTATTACACAATAAGTTGTTTCAAAACTATGGAATATAAAAAACTGGTAATAAGCTGACAGTGCATTTTAGTTTTTTTACAGATATATTTAATATGTATTATACAATATATTGTTTTAAACTGCTAAAAATGTCAAAATAAAAATGAAATTGTTAAACTGCAGAGAACAAGCCTGGTAATAAACTTAAAATACTTGTGTTGTTTTATGGACACATTTATTATTTATTATACAATATAATGTTTCAAACTGTTAAAAATGACAAAATAAAAGTAACTGTTAAACTGCAGAGTACAAAAAAACGGTGATAAACTGACAGTCCTTTTTCTGTTGTTTAACAAACATATTTATTATACAAGATATTGTTTCAAACTGCTAGAAATATCAACAAAATCACTTTGTTAAACTGCAGAGTTTAACTTTCAACATTAAAAGTTCAAAGTAATGCAATTAACAACCAGAAATATAACAGAAAACATGTAAATCACAAAACACGGAAACTTAATTGAAGGATATATATGTTTACCTACTATTTGGCTCAGAGTATAACATTTGCACGAATAACAGAAATTCTGAGAAATAAATGATTAAATTAATAATACCAATATCGGCTACTTTGGCTTCTGGTGTTTGCAAGAAAATGTTTTAATTCAGTGGACAGACTGTAGATCCTAACCGTGTTTCCCCAGGAGAAATTAACAAACGCTGCTTTCTCAGAGCAGATATGGCTGCTGGAGAATCTAGAAACATTATGTCATGTTTAAGGGAAAGTATACTTTTTAATGAGCACGTCGTCACACCAGCCTTGTATAATGTTTCTTTTCTCACTGTTGTTGTCCATACATAAAATATGAGCTGCCCAAGAGGAGCTTATTATTGGAGGAGCTTATGTCATTTACAGTAGAAAATACTTTATCATCTACTGGATCTGCATGAAAACAGATATCTGCTTACTTTTTTATAAAATTAATAAACTTATATATGTAAATAGTGTATTTACTAACATGAACTAAGAACGAACAATACTTACAATACTACAATACTACATTCATTCATTCATTCATTCATTTTTTCTTCGACTTAGTTCCTTTATTAATCTGGGGTGGCCACAGCAAAATGACCTGCCAACTTATCCAGCATATGTTTTACGCAGTGGATGCCCTTCCAGCTACAACCCATCACTGGGAAACATCCATACACACTCATTCACACAAATACACTACAATTTATTCATCCATTCTTTTCCTTTTTAGCTTTGTCCCTTTATTAATCTGGGGTCACCACAGCGGAATGAACCGCCAACTTATCCAGCACGTTTTACACAGCGGATGCCCTTCCAACTGCAACCTATCATTGGGAAACACACTCATTCACACACATACACTTCAATTAATTTTAGCCTACCCAATTCACCTATACCACATATCCGGGAGCACCCGGAGGAAACCCACGCCAACACGGGGAGAACATGCAAACTCCACACAGAAATGCCTACTGACCCAGCCGAGGCTCGAACCAGCGACCTTCTTGCTGTGAGCCGATCGTGCTACCCACTGCACCACCGTGACACCCAAAATCATTTTTTAATTCATAGTTTAACATTTACTAATATATTATTGAGAAACAAGTTGTGCGTAAAGGTGACACAGTGGCTCAGTGGTTAGCATAATCGCCTCACAGCAAGAAGGTTGCTGGTTAGAGTCCCGGCTGGGCCAGTTGGCATTTCTGTGTGGAGTTTGCATGTTCTCATAGGTTTTATATGCTGGAATAGTTGGTGGTTCATATCGCTGTGGTGACCCCGGATGTATAAGGGACTAAGCCAAAGGAAAATGATTGAAGAGAGTTAACAAAAACTAATAAAGAACATTTTTATAATAATAATAATAATAATAATAATAATACATTATTTAGTATTAGTAATATTTATTATTATTATTATTATTATTATTATTATTATTATTATTATTATTAAACTATAATATATACCTGTAGTTATATATATATATATATATATATATATATATATATATATATATATATGCTCATACTAGTAATAATAATATAATGTATATAATACTGTGCTCATATCAGTAAATAACTAACACTAAACTAAAACTAAATTCTTCCTGGTGTGATAGATTTTCTCTCCAGTTGAATATAAATAAAACAAGACATGGTGATAGATTACAGGAAGGCTTCTCCTACCCCCAGCATAACAAATATTAAAGTTTTGGACATTGAAATTGTTGACAAATAAATATCTAGGGGTCGTTATTGACAATATGTTGACATTTCAACCTAACACCCAGGCTGTCTATAAAAAAGTTCAACAAAGACTTAGATCGTTTCGGGTTTGTACCTCTATGATGACACTGTTTTATAAACAATTTATTGAATCCATTTTATCTTTCTGCATTGTGGCTTGGTATACGGTAATCCAAGTTTGTCAAATAAGAACAGGTTGAGTAGCCTTGTGAAGGTGGCAGGCAAGATAATCGGTTTTAACCAAACTGGTCCAATGGTAATTTACCATAAATATGTTTTAAAGAGAGCTCAGGGTATCCTATGCATCAATTGTACTCTGTGTTTCAGCTGCTGCTATCAGGACATCGTTTCAGAGTTCCTATGCGCAGGACAAATAGAATTAGAAATTCTTTTATAATGGTGGCCATTAATTCATTAAATGAGTCCAGCAGGCAGGGAGATGCACCTAAAAAATGATGTTTTGTATGTTGTGTTGTAATATTTTGTTATTGTGTACATGGAACTTCGCTTGTGTTACGGCACCTTGCTGCAATTTAAAAAATAGTTTGCCTAAACGGAATAATAAAGCTGAGTCTGAGTCTGTAAACTTATTTTAAAGTGTTCTCATAGTAGTAAATAATTGAATAATTTGTTATTTTTGTTTAAAAATGTAATCTACGAATATAAATGTCTGAAAACATGGCACTTTTTTGTTATTTTATGCAAACACATGTTATAAATGATACCATTTTAATTAAAAATTTAGAAGAAATGTCATCTGTATTTCATATATTACTCAAGTACAAAACTATTAGTACAATAAAATCTAAATACAAACTGTGAGTTCTCAACTGGTGTCTTAATTTCATTCCATAACATTTGCTTGAAAGAAAGAAAGAAAGAAAGAAAGAAAGAAAGAAAGAAAGAAAGAAAGAAAGAAAGAAAGAAAGAAAGAAAGAAAGAAAGAAAGAAAGAAAGAAAGAAAGAAAGAAAGAAATTAAAGTACAATATATAATTTCCTAATTACATGTGATTTATTTGGTTACATAGAAAGTGCAGCTCAGATCTAGGCCACCTTGTCCATGTGTCACTTATAAAAAGCGAGATGAAGTTTTGCTAATCTTTGACCCCTCCTTCTGTCTGTGCGCTGACCTCTGATTGGCTGACGTGCAGCTTACCTGCTCATGTCTACAGGCCACCTGTACACACAGACGAGTCCATCAGCACCACCTGCTCAACACGGCTGCTTCAGAGCTCCATCAGCGGGCAGCTCGGACAACACGACAGGCCCTTCCTTGACCTCAGTATGGCCCAGCTAAGCATTCATGCTAAAATCTATTCTCCCATTTGTTCTAATTGGTTTCTGACCCTACACGCGTCATATGATTGCACAAGCTCTAAAACATTTGATCACAGCATTACATGTTTGTTCTCTATTTCAGACAATTTGTGGAGTTTTGGTTTCTTTCCACTTTCAATTTTAGATTGTTTTAGTTAAGGTTTTAGTTGGGGTAATAGTAGAGCGAAATGGATTACTCTTCAATATGTGTAAAATTAAAGTTGCAAATTGAAAATATGGCTAATGAAATTGCATAAATGTTGCAAAAATATCCATATATCACACAAAACGTTTTTAAAGCTTGCATGGGGTATAATTCATGCAATTCAAAAAAAAGTATGGAATGGACATTTGTTTTTATCCAATTACAGGTTGCGTGGTGTACATAAAAAGTATATCAGACCCCTAGTTTTTCATGATTCCGCGATCGCTGAATCCAACGCAAAATCAACGAATAGTCGAAAATTTTTGCGATCCTATAAAATTCCTAATTTTAATGCAAAATAATCGCAAAAAAAATGTATATAATCTCATAAAACATCCCATTCCAAAATAATTAAACAAATTTATTTATTTAAGTTTGCATTTAATTGTTTTACGTGACTTATAGACATCACATACACAGCGCACGTGATGTATTTGAGTGTCTCTCGAAAAATGACGTCTCACCTGCGCCCTCACAATCATTACATTACATGGAAACGGGGGAATTGTTTTGCAGCCTGTGCAGTAAGCAGACACAGATAAAGCGCGAGTGATTATGTCCCAAAGTTTGCATACTCTTCGGTTTCACGCTCAAAAGTACTTTTAGAACGTAGTGAAAGTATGTGAATTCCACGCAGCAAATGACATTTCTTATTGAACTGAACTGAATCAACTACAACAAAACTGAATCTGCCTAATAAACACACTTATAATTCACACTTATTGATCTTTATACCTGACGTTTGATTATTGCCTGTTTTCTTTGTAAATCTGCTTTGACACAATTAGCACATATATATATATATATATAGTTGAAGTCAGAATTATTAGCCCCCCTGAATTATTTGTCCCTCTGTTTATTTTTTCCTCCAATTTCTGTTTAATGGAGAAAAGCTTTTTTTTCAACACATTTCTAAACATAATAATTTTAATAACTCATTTCTAATAACTGATTTATTTTATCTTTGCCATGATGACAGTAAATAATATTTGACTAGATATTTTTCAAGACACTTCTATACAGCTTAAAGTGACATTTAAAGGCTTAACTGGGTTAATTAGGTTAACTAGGCAGGTTAGGGTAATTAGGCAAGTTATTGTATAATGATGGTTTGTTCTGTAGACTGTCGAAAAAAAATAGCTTAAAGGGGCTAATAATTTTAACCTTAAAATGGTTCATAAAATTTTTAAAACTGCTTTTATTCTAGCCGAAATAAAGCAAATAAGACTTTTTCCAGAAGAAAAAAATATTATCAGACATACTGTGAACATTTCCTTGCTCTGTTAAACATCATTTGGAAAATATTTAAAAAAGAAAAAAATCAAAGGGGGGCTAATAATTACGACTTCAACTGTATATAAATATGTGTGTGCTATAGAATTAAAAATGACTTGATTTTATATATATGATGTTCAGAGTAAAAACTATCCAGTCTATGACTTTTTTGTTGATGAAAACCAAATTGTTGCTAGCGTAATCTCTTTTTTTTCACATGCCCAGCAGCAGAAACTCTGTATATAATGTACGCATTTACATGCATAAAAATTCTTTCATTTTGGTTTAAGAAAAAAAAAAAAGCCATCATCAGAAAAGACTACAGTCTCTGCAATCTTCTCTGCATCAACAGCCAAGTGATTACTAGAAAGGTCTCTTATGATTCCCCATTTACCAGCAGGAGGGCGAATGTGCAAACATTTATCTGAGTTTACCAAGTCACTGCAAAAGGTCAGTGAAAGTTTTGCACCTTCTCCATCTTATTACCACATTTGTACTTTTAGATCTAACTCCGATAAGGAAACAGAGAATGGTATTCTATAAGACGACAATATAAAGTATGCAAAGTTTGTTTTTAATTTTTTGTTTAGTGGTAAAAAAAAAATACCTGAATGTTTTTGATGTTGTTAATAGTTTTTATTTTATGTTTAGTTTATGTTTTGGAAATTATGTTGTGTGATTTGCCTTTTATTATTTAAAATTTATTTAAATTATTATATTATACCAAAGTACACAATACTAAAAAAGTGCTAAATTAATTATGTTACCAAATAAAATTAACAATAATAGACAATTAAACACTTAATCTGCTTAAAATGTAAATAACCAGCTTAAAAATGCAAGATCCTAACAAGCATATTCATAAAACCCAATGCATACATGATGATAAATGTTAACAAATTACAGTGTTACTCAAAGAATAATTATTTTGGCCTTTAGCTCGATGCATTTGAAAGCATACCTTTGAGATGACACGTGAAGGTAAATAAATGAATAAATACAGTAAATAATAAATAAACACAAAAAATGGACAAGAAGTGCAGAGACATTAACTCCTGAACTTTGATTAAAGAAGTTGGAGAAACAAAAATGTAATATCTTGAAGACGGCCATATTTCCGGCCCTTTGGGTGTTTCTAGCTGAGCTTGTAGTGATAGCTTCAATATTATACACTGTAATTCAGGCAAGAGGGAATAATTGACCTGTCAAATCTGGGACAGAAGGAGTCCCATCACTCAGAGCGGACAGCACTGAACCTGGCTAATAACAACCAGCCGCTAGCAAAGGGAATCTTGTTGTCTCTTAAATTGCTACATTTTCCCCAGAGAACTATTAAAATGTAAGGTGGGATATCTTTTATTTCTTTGTTTACTTTTTTTTTTTTTTTTACCTCAGATTGTGGTAAATGCAATGCACTTTTTATGAAGAGAAGCAGCCTGTGTTTTCCTCTGAAGTGTTGGTATTTTAGATCCTCTGTCTAAAGAGGAAAAATCATCTAGGACCAGCAAATTGCTTATTGCTGACATTTATGTACGGATTTCCAATGCATTGGCAGAGAAGAAATAATACACATAACTAGAATATTTTGTAATATTGTATTGTATTATGTATTGTGTATTGTGATTATTTTTGCATTTAAAGTAAATTTTTGTAATTATTTTTATATTAGTTTTTGCTGTATATATTTTTATTTTTTTTGTAAGGGGATAATATAATTTATATTATTTTAAACACACACACACACACACACGATATAAATATTTAGTAAATGTTTAGTTTAGCTGGAAAGGAAATATGTAGGTTAATATTGATAATGTAGGCTTCTATATATATATTTCCATGGCAGCTAAACTAAATATTTACTAAATATTTATATAATGTGTACTGTGTGTCAGTTTGACAGGTCTATTATTCTTTAGGTCAAAATAGAAATATTGACTAAATATTTATATTATGTATGTGTGTGAATTTAAAACAACATAAAGCTTTCAAATTCCAAAAACAAAATTACATACAGCAACTACTAATACTGTATATACACACACACACACATACATACAGTATGTGTATATATATATATATATATATATATATATATATATATATATATATATATATATATATATATATATATATATATATATATATATATATATATATATATAAAACATACAGTTTTAGGAACATCAAATAATAATTTCTAGTTGATCACTTGGTATCAGAAGTGGCTGAAAGCCTCCAGATTATGCTTATTTTACCAAAATAAAATATGATCATGTCTTGATTTTTAATTATTTAATTAGGACAGTAAGGTCTGACTTTGCTTAGACAAAAGTCTTGTCAGTTAACAGAAATAATGTACAGTAAAGAATATAAAGTCATGGTGCAGTGGAAAAAGAATTAATATTGTGTATGACTCTCATGAGCTTGGAGGACTGCATCCATACATCTCTGTAATGACTCAAATAACTTATTAACAAAGGCATCTGGAATGCTAAAGAAAGCGTTCTTGCAGGACTCCCAGAGTTCATCAAGATTATTTGGATTCATCTTCAATGCCTCCTCCTTCATCTTACCCCACACATGCTTAATAATGTCCATGGCTGGTGACTGGACTGCCAATACTGGAGCACCTTGACCTTCTTTGCTTTCAGGAACTTTCATGTGGAGGCTAAAGTATGAGGAGCGCTATCCTGCTGCTATCCCGCAAGAATTTGCTCTCTCCTGCGGTTTGTAATGTAATGGACATCACAAATATCTTGATACCTCAGGCTGTTGATGATGCCATCCACTCTGCGGATGTCTCACACACCCCCGTACTGAATGTAAACCCAAACCATGATTTTTCCTTCACCAAACTTGACTGATTTCTGTTAGAATATTGGGTCCATGCAGGTTCCAATAGGTCTTCTGCAGTATTTGTGATGATTCATTGGAAAAATCTATCTGCCACTTTTACAAGAGATCAGCTAGAAGTAATAACTTTACTAGAAGTTATTATTTGTCTTTTTTATTTTAAGATTTTTTTAATAAAAGTTTTATAGTTTGTTATTTTAGTAGCCCACATCAGCATTAACCTGCATGTTCCTTGGCAACTAAACTAAATATTTGATAAATGTTTTGTGAAGAAAAGTAGTTTAATTTGTATCAATAATGTTGTTGTTTTAGGAATTTTTTTTCAAATATATTTTATGTTTAGCATTTTTTTGTAACAAGCTGGAAACTAAAAAAAAAAAAAAAATAAAGAAAAAAATAAAAGAAAAAAAATATATATATATATATATATATATATACAGTTGAAATCAGAATTATTAGCCCCCCTGAATTATTAGCCCCCTGTTTATTGACAGTAAATAATATTTTACTAGATATTTTTCAAGACACTTCTATACAGCTTAAAGTGACATTTAAAGGCTTAACTAGGTTAATTAGGTTAACTAGGCAAGTTAGGGTATAATGATGGTTTGTTCTGTAGACTATTGAAAAAATATATAGCTTAAAGGGGCTAATAATTTTGTCTTTACAATGGTTTTAAAAAAATTAAAAACTGCTTTTATTCTAGCCAAAATAAAGCAAATAAGACTTTCTACAGAAGAAAAAAAACATTATCAGACATACTGTGAAAATTTTCTTGCTCTGTTAAACATCATTTGGGAAATATTTAAAAAAGAAAAACAATTCAAAAGGGGGGCTAATAATTCTGACTTCAACTGCGTGTGTATATATATATATATATATATATATATATATATATATATATATATATATATATATATATATATATATATATATATACATATATATACAAAACTGATTTATTTTATCTTTGCCATGATGACAGTACATAATATTTTACTAGATATTTTTCAAGACACTTCTACACAGCTTAAAGTGACATTTAAAGGCTTAACTAGGTTAATTAGGTTAACTAGGCAGGTTAGGGTAATTAGGCAAGTTATTGTATAACGATGGTTTGTTCTGTAGACTATCGGAAAAAAAAAATTGCTTAAAAGGGCTAATAATTTTGTCCTTAAAATGGTTTTTAAAAAATTAAAAACTGCTTTTATTCTAGCTGAAATAAAACAAATAAGACTTTCTCCAGAAGAAAAAATATTATCAGACATACTGTGAAAATTTCCTTGCTTTGTTAAACATCATTTGGGAAATTAAAAAAAAAACAAATTCAAAGGGTGGCTAATAATTCTGACTTCAACTGTATTTATATATATTACTATATTATATATAATATATATTATTATTATTATTATTATTATTATTATTATTATTATTATTATTATTATTATTATTATTATTATTAAACTGCTTACAATTTCTCCCTCAAGTGTCAATATATTCAAGAAGGAAAAAGAAGATTACACTTACTTATTACTGACATTTATGTGCATTTCTCCAGTACACTGACAGTGACTGAATACAACACACATCTACCACAAAAACATGCAGACATACATTAATAACACATTTATTGAAATAAAGTGAATGCACGAGTCTAAAAGCTTATAAAGACGCTTGAAGCAGGAATTTAATGACTCTTTCTCTCTGTACACTCTCGAATGCTTTTTCTCTGCCTGTACATTAGGCCCGTGACACATGTACTATAGTACAGTGCAGTTATTGCGAATGGAGGGTTGCTGGCGTTCCCTAATCATCCCATGCTGAGTGATGGAGCGCACAGGCTGCTCCGGGCTCAATAAAAGCAGCCGAAATGTATTTCAGTCTCAAGGCCAGAATAATGATCCTGCTTTCTCTATTGTACAGAGAAAAGTATGTCATTTTCATCACGCTCCGTGTAAATCTGCAGAGGGAAGCGGGAAAAGAAGAATAGGCATCCCAATGTAGAAATGGCGGTGACGGCAGGTGACCAACTTGACATTAAGATTATTACTTAGCCGCTCTTTTCAGGTTAGAGAAGCAAATTTCGTTCTCGGACTTGTGCTGGAATTGATTTTCAGAGGCTCTTTGTTGAATGTAAGATTATTTTAAAATCGATGGCGGAGAACACATTGTGTCATGCACTTCATGGAGCGGTGGAGGCACGGCACCCGCGGGCTATTGTTGTGCTTTGTTTTGTTTCTTTGTTGTGGTTTGCTTTGGTCTTAAGTCTCCTGTGGGCCTGCTCTTCACTCATTCAGATCACGTCGGCGATTGAGTCGGGTTATCAAACGTGCACCGGCGAAGTTTACCAGCCTGCAGCAAGATCTATCTAATCTCTGGGATATCCTACAAATGATGTTTTATGGCCTGTGATATTCCAGCGTAGATCATTTTGATTTAAAATAAGCTGTTATGTTAGTGCACTGTAGCTTTTATTAATGGCTTTTTATTTGAAGAAGCAAAACAATTATTTTAGTTTTACTGCTTTAGTGTCAGGCCCTATGGAAACAATAAAAAACGCTTGGAATTTCTCAGATTCTTTGGGTTTACTGGATTTGTTAGATATGGTTTTGAGCAGTGCTTAATGTGTAAATGGTTAATTTCCAAAACAAAACCAGGAAATAAAAGTTACCGTCACTGACATCTGCCACACAATTTTTAGTTTTCCCTGAACATGACGTTACTAAGCGGTTAATACAAAATGATTTTTAATTATTTTGTGCAATATAACATTATGGGTCAACAATGAGTAAAAAAAAAAAAAAAAAAAACATGTTGCTACAAACATAAATCATATGAAACATCAATTTCCAGTTTACTAACACCACTGACATTCAGTTCACTAATATGTGCCAAGTGAAAATTATCTTTTCCATCATGCTTTCTGGCTGACTTGAGATCACTTTGCTTCTGTCTCCTGCTATCCTGATCCAGGGGCGGAGTTTCATCTTCTCGAGATGTCTTTTGATCAGGCTCATTATCAGATTTACTTGTGGTTTTAAAAAATCAAATATATGCTTGACTGCCTCTGGCATTATGAAAATACAAATATTATTCATGTAGGCCGCTATGCCATTATTTATTTTCACTGCTCACTGCGCGCAAATCAATAATCACCAAACAATGAGAGTGATTGTAAGCATAAGAAAGCTGATTGGTCAAAAGCGACTACATTTTATGTGTGTGCGTGGACAAACAATCACAGCTTTGCTTGCTTTTTTCACTCTGACTCATTCACATTCTCTTTCTCTCTCACACACACATGCAGGTATTCACCATGCAAAAGTTAATGCCGGATATATTCAAATAAATACCGGAATGCAAAACACGAATATCTGACATTTGCCGGAACAGAATCCGGCAAGATTCGGCTCAAATTAAGCACTGGTTTTGAGTAAAATGTTAAAATGTTTGATTAAAATTTGTAAATATAATAGTTTAATTTGTTGTGATTGAAAAAAAGTTTATTCTATAAATTTTTCCTTTCCTCCTGATAAAGCAGTTGTCTAAAATAGTTGTCTAAAAATGTACATATAACTTAAAAACAAGGCATATTTTTGTTATTTTAAGCCAAAAAAATGGAAAAAAAACAAGCTTTTAATAACAGTTATTTGGTTACTAAAACTTTTAATTTTATTTCTTCAATATTACAAATAAAAATATTGTCATTTCGACCCTTTCTTTCTTCTTCTTCTCCTTCTTCATCTTTTTATTTTGGTGAAATAACCCTGATTTCTAATCACAAGTAATTAATTAATTCATTTTTTTTCAGCTTAGTCCCTTATTAATCTGGGGTCGCCACAGTGGAATGAACCGCCAACTTATCCAGCGTATGTTTTACACAGAGGATGCCCTTCCAGCTGAACCCATCTCTGGGAAACATCCATATACACTTATACACTACGGACAATTTTAGCCTACCCAATTCACCTGTACCGCATGTCTTTGGACTGTGGGGGAAACCGGAGCACCCTGAGGAAACCCACACAAATGCGGGGAGAACATGCAAACTCCATACAGAAACACCAACTGACCCAGCCGAGACTCGAACCAGCGACCTTCTTGCTGTGAGGCGACAGCACTACCTACTGCGCCACCGCGTCACCATCACAAGTAGTGAAAATTCATTATTCTGAGCAATGTTATGAAAAAAATTCTAAATGATAATATATTTTATTTGAAATTTAAGTGTGAATGTGTTCAGACATTTACTGTAGGGGAAATAAAGTATTTAACACGTCATTTTTTTTTTCAGAAAACACATTTCTAAAGGTGCTGTTGACTTGAAATTTTCACCGGATGTTGATAGCAAACAATAAAATCCATATATGCAAAAAACACAAATCTAATTAGTTCACAAATTATGTTTTGTGTAATAAAATGAAATGACAGCACAATCGCCTCGCGGCAAGAAGGCCGCTGGTTCGAGCCTCGGCTGGGTTAGTTGGCATTTCTGTGTGAAGTTTGCATGTTCTCCCCGTGTTCGCGTGGGTTTCCTCCGGGTGCTTCGGTTTCCTCCACAAGTCCAAAGACATGCGCTATAGGTGAATTGAGTAAGTTAAAATTGACCATAGTGTATGTGTGTGAATGAGTGTGTATGGATGTTTCCCAGTGATGGGTTGCAGCTAGAACATCCGCTGCATAAAACATATGCTGGATAAGTTGGCGGTTCATTCTGCTGTGACGACCCCAGATTAATAAAGGGACTGAGCTGAAAAGAAAATGAATGAATGAAAATGAAATGACACAGGAAAAGTATTGAACACATGAAGAAAGGGAGGTGTATAAAGGTGTATAAAGTCAAGCCCAGACTGCTGTTGATATCTCTCAGTAGTTATTTAGCAACTCTCTGACCTTTGTCATTGTCAATTAATATTAGCTTGTTCAGTCCAATATCTACATGACCAGGATGCTGAAGATTAAACCAGGGTGGACATTTCAGCAAGACAATGATACAAAACACAGCCAAAGAAACTTTCAAATGGTTTCAGAGAAAGAAAATCAAGCTGTAGAATGGCCCAGCCAATCACCTGACTTGAATTCAATAGAAAATGCAAAATAAAAATCAGATTTGATAGACAAGACCCACAGAACCATCAAGATTTTTACACCCCTAAACAATGCATGGCTTTATTCTACATATGAGAGGCATCTTTAATCTGCCATCACCAAAAAGCCTTTTATATTAAGTATTAAAAACATTTAAACAGTTCATTGCTTTCTCCTTGTGTCATTCTACTGTTATTGCACATGACATCATTTTCAGATTTCTTTGTTTTGTTATATATTTATGTGTGTATTGTTTGGGTTTTTATCAAAATCTGGTTCAATTATATGTCAACAGCTCCTTTAGAAATATTATTCCCAGGGAACCCCCCCCCCCCCCCCCCCACACACACACACACACACACACACACACACACACACACACACACACACACACTATATATAATAAAATAAAAATGAACCATTAACTCAAACTCAATGCATAATCAATTCAGAGAAGTCACCTTTTACTTTTTACATAGATTTATTATATCCTTTTTTTTCAAAATAAGTCCCAGATGTCAACAAAATGATGCTCAAAATACTTGTATTACTCTACACCATGTTTTAAATGCTACTTTTTGAGTCAAAACAAAAACACTCTATTTTCATTTGTCTCTTTAAATACAAATGAGCTACTGTTCCACTCCTTCTTTCAAAAAGAGGGCGGTGCTTTCTTTAACTTAGCAAGGCAGTGCTTTAGTTATTCTGACAACAACAAACAAAACATTTGTATGCATTTTAAAACTTTGTAAGTTTGAACTCCTGCTATATGTTTTTTTTTTTTTTTTTTTGTCTGGGAACACAGGCATGACGCAAGCTAGATGTCTGCAGAACAGGATTGCATTTCTGAATGAAAAAAAAGTAGTAGCAGTCGGTAACTCTGGTGAACCTTGGGACGAGAACAGGAAGTCTAACATAGCAGGTCGACATCCTTTGAGAACAGCGTACCTGTGCTCAAACTTGAAATGAACAAGCTTTATCTGCACTTATAGTCAACAAAACATTGAGCAGTGGTTGTGTTCACGCAGTTCCCAATCCTGAGAAACCTCCATGTTCTTCGCGTTCCAGCCACAAATGCCAACCTTTGTGTTTGGATTCTGGATTCAAGTTCAGTACATTCTGTTCTTCTGATCCGTGATAAAACTCTTAACTTGAAGAAAAAGTTTTCATTCTGGAACCAATAAGTCAGCTATTTTACATATTTATAATTTAACATGACAGTTGTTTTTGTAGTTACTTTTTTCTCTGTGATGTTTTTAGAAATTGTTTTACACACCAGTATATTTGACAGTAACTTTATTACTGTTAAACATTTTCGGTGACATGCTAAAAGGTATCACAGCTTCTCAAAGTTCACTTTAATAACCCGTTACACACTACAATGTCAGTGTATGAAGAGTTTACCTGCAAAATAACTGATTCAATTCCATTTTTAACCATTTAAGCTTTCTAGAAGTTTTTGTGTGGTTTAAAGAGCCGCTATTTCGCATTATAAAAGGTCATAATTGGTTTTAGGGGTTTTATAATATGCATTTATTTTTACCTAATTATCCCGACGACTCCCATATGACTCGTTCAGCGATTCATTTGTTCCCAAACCCCTCCTTAGCGCGAAGCTAATCTGCACTTATTGGACCGATGACCCAGTCTGTTGTGATTGGTCAACTGCGTTCAGCGTGAGGCAGAGAGAAATGCCCACCACGGCTATGAAGTAGCACAGATTATGTGAGAGCCCAATGCAGGAATGCATTAAAGCAATGCAGTTAAACACCAGCATATTGCTGGTTGGGAACCTTCTTGCTGTGAGGCGACAGCACTACCTACTAAGCTGAAGAAAAATGAATAAATGAATCATGTTTTATGTTATGTATTGACGAGTACGAATACAACAAAAAAAAAAAAAACTGAAATTATGAAAACTTTATTTTTTATTGTTTATTTTATTGTTTTTGCAATTTGTAAATAATAAAAATGGTGGCAAATTAACCCTTCAATAAGTTTGACATGGTTTTGTAAGTTTTCTGTGTGTTACAAACACATCATATGCCTTGTGTCCACTACGATCAAAGCACAAACAAATGCACAGCTATTTGATGTTGCTCTGTGTTGAAAATAAAGCTTGTTTTGCCATGTTTATAAAAGACATCTGATTTATCAGAGAATGTTAAAGTCCAGTTACACTTGTAGAGTGTTTGAATAATTTCTGCCAAAGGCTCTTAGTATTTAAAGAGCCTCTATTATGGGTTTTTGAAAATGAGCTTCCATGCAGTGTGTACCACAGCTCTACAGTAAGTGAATGAAAACATCTAGCTGAGGTTTAAATCTGAAAGTGCACCATGTTTAAAACTATTGATTCTTTAACGAAATATTGCACTCAGAGTTGAATAAATGAAACATGTTGGGTGCAGAGAACGCGTCGACGTCGATATGGTACTTCACCAAATATGTAGTTCCAGATCTGGTAAAATGTGAAGGCTTTCCCTTCAGACATTAGCGGAGCGCGTGGGATCACAGGACTGATCATGACGCCAAGATGACGATCACTGACAGATGGAGATTTGGCTGCGGGGAACAAACAGCTAAAGTTTATTTCCACAACAATACCACAGTATAGCCAACCATGTGCTGTGTTTGTTCCTGTCATTTTTCTGATTTTTGATACAATAACCTATGCTGCAACACATTTTTTTTTTTGTAGGGCGTTTGTTATAAAAGACAGGGACTTTGTCAGTAACTGTTACAGTTCATATGGAGCAGTTTCTTCTTCCTCCGGATCATAACATGTAAGTGTAATTGTTGCCTCATTTTCTGTAGTTTGCAAAATATGTGTTTAATTGTGTATTATAGGTTGTAATCGCTTCACGCGGCTTGTAATCACTTATCTGTTATAGATCAGTGCTTGTAATGTATCTCTCAGGTTAAATCTTTATGGGCTATTCACATATTGAAAATGCGACACATGCTTCTTCCTTTATCGATTTAAATGCGTTTCTAAACTCACGATCCTCTGTCAATTGTTTTTGCTATTAGCACCATCAGCTGTTCCACGCGGTCAATTTTCAAAATAGTTTAACTTTGCCACTGTGTGGATTAATACTGAATGTCTGTAATTGTTATCACTTGAGGTTAGGGTTAAGAGTAGAGTAATATGCTGGTGTTTAACTGCATTGCTTTAATGCATTCCTGCATTGGGCTCTCACATAATCTGTGCTACTTCATAGCCGTGGTGGGCATTTCTCTCTGCCTCGCGCTGAACGCAGTTGACCAATCACAACAGACTGGGTCATTGGTCCAATGAGTGCAGATTAGCTTCGCGCTAAGGAGGGGTTTGCGAACAAATGAATCGCTGAACGAATCATATGGGAGCCGTTTTATGGGATTATGGAATTATGGGATAATTAAGTAAAAATAAATGCATATTATAAGACAATGAACATGTTTTTTGACCTTGCATGCATATCATGCCTATTGTTGGAGACCCCTAAAACCAAAATATGACCTTTTATAATGCAAAATAGCGGCTCTTTAAACCACACAAAAACTTCTAAAAAGCACAAATAAACACCCAATTTTGATCAATGAGCTCAAGCTGAAGCAATGCTGAAGTGTGTCTCAGGAAAACAATAGATGCTTTCATGCATAATCAAACAATCTCATAGTGTAAGATCACTCATTTTTTTTATAAATATTTCCAAAACTGTTACATGTCATGAGGTAGGACTCTGTGGTTACATCACTTTTTTAACTTAAAATAATGCCTCTAACATTATATCAGTGGTAGAATACCTTTTAACTAGATTAATTTTACTGCTCTTCCTCTTATTACTTGAAATCAAACATGCAACTTTGGGTGAGCGGCCTGGAAAACTCATAAAACTACATTTTAGCTGTTTGAGGGAGCTCAGAAAGAGTGCTTACTGATATATAGATTGACTCCATAAAACAGCAGCATTACACAATGCAAAGTCGAAAGTGTAAAAACGAATAATAGGACACTTTAAAGATGCTGTATGTAAGTTTTTGACTCTTCTAAAGCAAAAAAATACCATAATATGTTTGCAGATATTTAAGAAACATGCCAAGTGAACATTCTTGTTTAACTGAAGTTAGATATTCTGCTTTGAAACTGTGTTTTCTGTGCCAGATCGATGTCTTTGTATTGGTTCTTTTAACCCGCCCAATGACATATTAGCCTATTATATTTCAGCACACCGGGTTGCCTTGTAGGAAAAATGCGTATTTTATTCATTCATTCATTCAATCAATCATTCAGAAACGCTTACAAAGCATGCGTCTGTGACTGAAATGCGACCTCCGGTGGACAGTAGCATACTCTGAAATGAGATGCAGATTCAGAGTTCCACATGAGATTATTAATTAGCAATTAATATAAATAATATGAACGTAAACATTAGGCGCATGTCCTAACAACACTCTACGTGGCAAGATATGCAGTGATGAGCAATTTGGCTGTTTGCACCAGACGAAACATGACAGAAATTTTAATACAACCATTCAGAAGCACAGAATAGTGCAGTTACTGCACTCCAACAAAATTGTAATGTTTACAATCTAATTAATACATATTAAACCTCTTTATAATTATTATAATCACTATTTTGAGTTGGTTTTGAGTCACAGTTCAATTGTAAGCAGTTTATTTTATTTTCAAGATCTGAGGTAAACTATCTGCTTCTGCTTTCAGTAGTATGGCAATAAATGTCATGTAAAATGGCATTCAAACTCACATTATTAGCATTTAACAGTGTATAATGCACATGTACCTGAGGTGATCGTTGTCAGTTTTCTGTTGTTCAGCTTCAAGAAATACGTTTCTAATCAATTTGAGCTCTTGGTTAAAACAAAAACTCCTTTTTAATATGGAAAATCTTCCTTCCATCGCGTGCCGTTGCTTTTATATAGAACAGGAATTAAATCAGCCTTTATTCTCAATCGTCAGACTCACTCCTGTTGGTTCTCAATCTGGCAACCTGCACACCACTGGGTGTCAAACTAATACTGCACCTTGAAATATAAAGAAACGGTTCACCCATAAATGAAAATCTGTCATTATTTACTCATGTCATTCCAAACCTGTATTTCTTTCTCTCTTTTTTTTTGCAAAACACAAAAGGAGAACTTTAAACTCTCTTCTATAGAATTATATGAATGAGAACTGAAGTTTACAAGCTTCACACAGCATGTAGAAGCACTATAAAAGTACATTTATAAAGCCTTAGAACTGATTTCTTTGAGGAGTGAATCAAAATGTGTTATTTAATGATACTGAACACATTGACTGCTGCTTTGATATTGTTCGATCCAGATCCCAGCAAAGCAAATGCCCTTTACTAACAACCTCATATTTACAACTGCAAAATCAACTGAGAGTATAATTGTGTTATTACAATTGTATAGTGACCCAGAGTTCAAACTGTGAATCCCTTTAAAAAATTCACATTGTCCAATTACTTTAAAACACATAGACAAATGTAGCTCGAATGTTCTTTAAATCCATGTTTGCTTTTATTTTTTGTATGAACCGTTTTATAAAACAGTGACACACATACAAGTATGTACTGTATGGACAAAGATAATAGCCGAGAGTGTCATTGAAATACACCTTTAGAGCTTTGATTTTTATCTTTAAAATGCATTCAGTCACTTTTTGTTATTAGTCTTCAGGGTTGTGTGTGTACATCTCTGTGGGTGTATCACTGTGTTAAAACTGTCCTTTATGTTCGCCACTGTGAGCACATTTTCCATGGCTCTCAAGTAAATGATAAGCGTTTGTATCGCAGCATTTACAGCAGATGTGAAAGAAAAAGAATAATCATTAGCAATGCTGTGTGAGTGAGAGAACCCAAACTCATGAAAAGCATGTGTGGGGGAAAATGTATTATAGTGTGTGAAATATATTGCTTCTTATCAGATTCAAAGTGAATGTGCAAAGACTATAGAATACACAAGACATGTCACTGGTCTAGTTTTGAATGGGGAAAAATGTAACAGTCAATTTGGCAAATGAAGCCCCGCCTACTAATACAGGAGCCAATCATCAATCATTATAGACTGATCAATCTCTGTGGGGAGGAGCTCGGACCAGATGTGAGTTTCTGCAGATTTAGTGTGATTCAATCGTTTAGAAATGAAACTTAAGAGACAGTTGTTGTTAAATTTTATTGGTGATTCCTAATATGATATTCCAGCCTGATCTCACGAGAAAACTTAAGTATTTTACGTTTTGTCAGTTTTGTGGCTAATTCGTATGACAATGTACGATTTTAAAAACGTGGCGTGGCACCCAACCCCACCCCTAACCCCAACCGTCATTGGTTGATGAGCAAATCACACTAAATTGTACGAATTAGATCATACGAATTCATACGAATTAGCCACTAAATCAAAAAGTTACGAATTGCCGTGAGATTGCGTTGGATATTCAGTCGTAAGCGTGGCAAGCATTTTTTTGGAGAATTTGATGTTTCTCCATTCAAAGAGAATGCCTAAGCATACTGTTCAAGAGGTGTTTCAAAGATGGCCACTGAGTGAAATAACCTTTCTTAAAAGGCATTTTGGTGTGTGCAAAGACTATACAGTAGAATACACAAGACGTGCACTCGTATAGTTTTAAATGGAGAGAAGTGTAATGGTCAGTATGGAGAATGAAGCCAATCATCCTAATGACAAGATGACCGCCAAGTAAAATGACGCAGCGCCATGCATTTTAGAATTCTAAACATAGATTTCTATCAGAGTACGCATGTCGGCGACACAAGTCAGCGGCTGTTTGTGGTGCCCAGCTACGACTCAGGACACTGTTCATATTTCTGTAGTTTCATAGTTTCATATTAAACAACATTCGAATGTGCGCGTATGGTATGTGATACTTCCATCTGTCATGTGCACGCCGTGTCGCACCGCCGAGTGGCACATCCGGTGTGCAACCCCCTTTAAAGGGATTTTGGTGTGTCATTAAGAGATTCAAAACCTAATAAATTTACATTTTTACAATTTCAGATAAAATATTGTCATTTAGTGTTATTAGAAAATGACAGTTGATTGGAATAACTTATGTTTTAATTTGTTGTGATAAAAAATATTAAAATAATGAAGCTATTCCACCAAATATTAACTCTTCTTAAGTTAAAACATTGTATGAAAATGAATATAAACAAGTCTGAAACCATGCCATCGCTTTCCCGCCTTATTTGTTATACACAATTATTTTGAATTTTAAATTGTAATTTTAAAACGTGAAATGTCATCCCTAATTTACAGATAAAACAATAGTAAAAATCATAAATTCAGAAACAAATCAGAATCAGAAAGAGCATTATTGCAGGTATGTTCACACATATGAGGAATTTGTTTTCGTGACAGAGCTTCTACAGTGCAACAGAATTACAGAGACAGGACAAAAAAAAACAGATAATAAATATATTTTAAAAAGTAGTGAATACTGTACAGTTTTTAAGTGGTAACTCTATAATAGCATTATACACTGCGAAAAAAGCTTTCGTTACAAATATCTAAAAATTCTTAAATCAAGAAGCATTTTCTAGACAAGCAATGCATATTATTTCTTAAAACAAGGCAATATATTTAGCTTGTCTAGAAAATGCAAGATTGTTTAGATATTTGGACTAGAAATAAGACAAAAAGGTATTAAAAAAACAGTAGGACAGTGTACATTAAAATAATAAATTTGGTTCATGACCCTTTCGACATACTTGTATTTAAAAAATAATAATTATATATATATATATAGTACCATTAAACTCAGAAATATTAGCCCCCCTTTGATTTTTTTTCTTTTTTAAATATTTCCCGAATTATATTTGACAGAGCAAGAAAATTTTCACAGTACTGTATGTCTGATAATATTGTTTCTTCTGGAGAAAGTATTATTTGTTTTATTTCCGATAGAATAAAAGCAGTTTTTAATTTTTTAAAAAACATTTTAAGATCAAAATTATTAGCCCCTTTAAGCTATATATTTTAATGGTCTACAGAACAAACCATTGTTATACAATAACTTGCCTAATTACCCTAACCTGCCTAGTTAATCTAATTAGCCCAATTAAGTTGTAAAATGTCACTTTAAGCTGAATAGAATTATCTTGAAAAATATCTAGTAAAATATTATTTACTGTCATCATGGCAAAGATAAAATAAATCAGTTATTAAAAAGGAATTAAGGGTGCTTTCACACCAGTGAATCGATTCAGTTGTTCCGAAACAGGGATTAAAATTGTTACATTGTTGCTCTTTGTTGTTGGCGCGGTTCGCTTTCACACTGCAAAGTTTCTAAACAGACCAAAATAGCTAAAACAAGTCACGTGTGAGTAAACTCTTCTCACATTGGTCAGAGTTTCATGGTTTATTTAGCAGAGTCCCGCTCAGCTGTCGGGGGTGGTTTGGTGGTGTTTGACAGCGTGCGCGCGACATGTCTGAAGAGCGAGGAGGGGAGGGGTGATGAGAAGGGTGCGCGACGTATTTTGAGGACCGGGAGGAAGACGCGCGATTTCCGGGAGATTATCACTCGTTTGCGGGCATCTGGGAGTCTCTGTGCATTTGCGGGATACTCCCGGAACTTCCGGGAGACTTGGGATGTCTGGAATGACTCATATAATCTACTCATAATTCTCTCTTCATATAGCCATATGCCTATTACATATCCATAAAACACTGTGATATAACCGGGCTCGGATCGTATCACTTTCTCACTACAATCGATCCGCTCCAGGGTTCGTTTCAATCGAGCCGAGACCACCTCATTCAGGCGGTCTTGGAGCGATTGCTTTGGCGTGATTCCGAGCGCGATTGCCCTGTTCACATATGCCAAACGAACCGCGCTAACTGGGCAAACGCGCCACGTTCCGGAACAAAAGTCTAGGTGTGAAAGCACCCTAAGACTATTATGACTAGAAATGTGCTGAAAACAATCTTCTCTCTGTTAAACTGAAATTGGGGAAAAATAAACATTCAGAGGGGCTAATAATTCTGACTTATATATATATATATATGATATATATATATATATATATATATATATATATATATATATATATATATATATATACACACACAGTATATATATCATTACAATTTTATATACCTAAAATAGGTATATATTTATTTCATGCAAGTTTGTTTTAAAGTTATTTTATTACTTTTAGTTATTTATTTTATTAAGTTTAATAATTTTATTTAATATTCAAATTTTTAAGTAGAATCTAATTATTTTAGAATATTCAATTCATATTATTATTATTATTATTTTTATTTTTTAGAAATACAGGAAATCATTATAAAAATAGTGATTTAACAAACAAACACCATTGTGCACCATGTGTCAAACACAAGTCGTAGCACAGCGAATCATATTTTAAAAAATTGTCATGCTGCAATAGTCTGAAATGCCTGGTCATTGCGAGCGATCACATCACAACCCACGACGAGCGATCAATCATTGACTAACCAGCAGAGAACAGGCAGCCTCCCTCTCATCCGCCCACCGACGAGTTTAAAGGTCAGCCGTGCACAGCAGAGGACCAGTCAGCCGCTGTCAAACTCTTTCACTTTGCTGTGATAAGCACTGGAATTAGCATGCTTGTGTTTGTGTGTAGGTGTGTGCATTTCTAATTTGGTGCATGTGTGAAAGTGTGTGTGTGGTGTGTGTGTGGTGTGTGTTGTGTGTGTGTGTGTGTGTGTGTGTGTGTGTGTGTGTGTGTGTGTGTGTGTGTGTGTGTGTGTGTGTGTGTGTTTTGGTGAGGGGGCAGCTGTCTGAAGTTATTGATGCTGGCAGAAAATGATCAAACTCTTCTTCTCTTGCTCCTGTTCCCTTGCTTTGGCCTGCCACTTCTGATTAGCAGCCGAAGACGCCTTTATCGAGACCTCACGCACACACACATTAAGAAACACACACACACATATGCGTTTGTCCTCGGTAATAACTGTGAGTGACGCATGTTGATGAATTATTTTCTGTTGAGAGAGCTTCATGGACACACATGCATGGCTGATGCAGTTCCACTGTCAGCTTTAAATGACAAATACACCGAGCAGCAATATTTGTTTAGAGCCTTCGGTAATTTGACAGAACTATCATGCAGACTTTTATTAATATGTTAACAGCAGTGTAGCACAGATAACACTCTCTGCTGCGGATTGTGTATTTCAGTATGCCCTAATAAGGTTCATTAAATGATAAAGGATTTTGAAAGCTCAAAGCTATTGTTTTCTGAATGAAATGTTCAAAGGGCGGCACAGTGGCTCAATGGTTAGCATTGTCGCCTCACAGCAAGAAGGTCACTGGTTTGAGCCCCAGCTGTTGTCCCCATGTTCGTGTGGGTTTCTTCCGGGTGCTCTGGTTACCCCCACAGTCCAAAGACATATGGTATAGGTGAATAAGCTAAATTAGCCCTAGTGTATGTATGTGAATGCAAGAGTGTATGGGTGTTTCCCAGTGCTGGGTTGCGGCTGAAAGAGCATCCGCTGCGTAAAACATATGCTGGATAAGTTGTCGGTTCATTCCGCTGTGACAACCCCTGATAAATAAAGACCCAAGCTGAAAGGAAAATGAATGAATGAATGAATGACATGTTCTCATGTAGTCAGACTTCTGACTCTCATCATGAAGTCTAGGCCAGTTTAACTAGTTTAGACTTTTTTAAGAACCAAGCAATTAAACAGAAAAGTTCAACTAATTTTATTTATTTATTTATTTATTTATTGTAACAAAAGTCCCTCAAACATTTTAGTTTTGTCAATCGGTGCTTTTGAAAACACTATCGGTTGGGTTTAGGGAAGAAGGAGGGTGGCTCCGTTGATCGATCAGTCAGTCAGTCAGTCAGTCGAGAGCAGCCTCTGGTGGATTTACGCGAGAACAGCAGGTGCGAATGGCACTAGCGGGAGAAATTTGAGATCTCAAAAAGCATACATAGCGGCCTCTGGTGGATTTACGCAAGAACAGCAGGCGCAAATGGCACTAGCGGGAGAAATTTGAGATCTCAAAAAGCATACACAGCGGCCTCTGGTGGATTTACGCAAGAACAGCAGGCGCAAATGGCACTAGCGGGAGAAATTTGAGATCTCAAAAAGAGTACACAGTGGTCTCTGATGGATTCAAGAAAAAAACTGCAAAAAAACTTACCTTCTGGGACGTATTTGGTGCTCTCCAGAAATGTATATAGTGGTACATTTTCAGAATGAGCCTGGAATGAGAAATCCGCAGATTTCTGCAGATTTTTAGCCTATCATTGAGTCTATATATTTTCTTGTCTAAATGGGTGTAAATTTATATTTACTGAGTTTTTAATTTATTTCAGTAATATTATTGACAAATATAAAAAAAAATTCATATAATTTTTATTTACAATACAGTTTGTAAAGTAATATTTTCTGCATTTTAGTAGATATATTATATAAGACACTTGCTTTGTTTACCAATTAAGTGAATCTAATTGGATTTGCATTGTAAACATTAAATCAAATTTAAAAAGTATTTTTTTTTATTTCATTTACAGTATATAGTTTTTAGTTATGATACTCTCAAAATCATTCCACATAAATCTGCTGAATTCTGCGCAGAAATAGCAAAAATTTTCACAGATTGTATCTGGCCCTACTTATTAGCATGCACAACACTAGCTTATTGGCAGCTTAAAAAGCACATTTTAAAGGATTGGTTAAGTTAAAAATTTAAATTCTATAATTACTTACTCATCCGCATATTGTTCCAATCTCCTGAGACTTTTGTTCATCTTTAGAACACAAATAAAGATATTTTAGATGAAATCCGAGAGCTCTCTCGTTTGCCATAGACAAAACAAAGTCCTGAGATGTTTAAAGTCCAGTAAATTAACCAAAGACAGTATCTATGTTTCCAACCAAAGATGCAAATTAAATTTATGTGCAAAACTGGAATATCGGCTAAAAGACGTGCAAATAAAGCAGCGTTTCCATCCAACGAGTCAAAGAGAAGAAAATCGCCACTTCCTGATTAACTGGTGCCAAATATCAAAAGTAAAAACAGAATTTACTGTTGTAGGAGAAGCTGCTTGAGTCTTTTCCTTATTTAATAAATGACTTGTAATTCAGAAGACAAATGCTGACATGCAATGAACGCACGGTGGTGTTTGAAGGCGTGAGACGCGGAGCGGACGCTCTTGATTCTGGTAATAATTAATAATATAATAACACTAACACTGTAATGGTTAAGGTGTTTTAAAATGGGTCAAAACATCAGATGTTTTGCAATGTCCATTCACACACATTATTATCATCACATGATCGCTTAGAACAAAATCACATTTTTTTTATGAGCATCCTGGAATTTGTTCGGTAAAAGTGTTTCCATCTTAGTTTATGCGCATCTTTTCTTATAAAAAAAATGTATATCCTACTCAGTTACAATATGTGCATATGTTTTTTATGCGCATTTTCAAAATTGATATGCATCAAGGCATTTCCATCAATCATTTTTTTAATGCACATATGCAAAATGTGCATAAAAATAGGTGGATGGAAACATAGCTACTGTCAAAACATTTAAGTAGTTCAACTGTAATCAAATGAAGCTCCAAGAACTATTTTGAACACCAAAAACCTGAACAGTAAAACCTAAACAGTAAAAAAAAAAAACTAAATAGTTGTTACATTTGATAACCAATTTTTATAATTGTGTTAAATGTCACTTTAAGCTGAATAGAATTATGTTGAAAATATCTAGTAAAATATTACCTACTGTCATCATGGCAAAGATAAATCAGTTATTAGAAATGAGTTATTAAAATTATTATGACTAGAAATGTGCTGAAAAAATCTTCTCTCTGTTAAATCGAAATTGGGGAAAAAATAAACATTCAGAGGGGCTAATAATTCTGAATTCAACTTTATAAAATGTGCATAAAAATAGGTGGATGGAAACATAGCTACTGTCAAAACATTTAAGTAGTTCAACTGTAATCAAATGAAGCTCCAAGAACTATTTTGAACACCAATAACCTGAACAGTAAAACCTAAACAGTAAAAAACCTAAATACTGTAGTTGTTACATTTGATAACCAATTTTTACAATTGTGTTCTTGGAACTTATTTAGCATGCTAAATAACGTGATATTTGATTTGCAACGTTTCATGTTATTGCAGGGTAAAGAAAGCATCACTGCAACATATGAAAGTGAACAGCCAAGTGTTACTGTTGTACAAAACACATCAAGCATTTTATCAATGTAAGCAAACAAAAACAAATAAAATATGTATAAGCACCAATTTGTTCAGATGTTATAGTTTTATCAACCTGAAAATGTCAAGAACAATCAAGTAAACAAAAGCATGAAGTTACTTCTTTGCTGTCTTATTTCTTTCTTAGCATGGCTTGCTTGTTTGGTCAGATTTTAGCATCAGTACTAAAATCACTACAGATACTTGGACAAGAAACTTGGCAAGACACCTCTGCTTGGTTTTAGAGTTGTGCGTTGGCATGTAACTACATCGCCCAATGTGTTAAACATCTTTCAAAGGGTGTGCTTGCATTAAATTGCTGAATTGCTTAATTGTTTTTGCAATGCATTGTGGTTTGCGATATATTTTTAATAGTATTTAATAGTAGTACTCATGAAATGAACTCAGTGCTCAAATTCAGAAATCAATGGTTCTGAAAGGTTTATTTTTACACAATACAATAGAAAAGCCATTCTTTTTTTCTTAAATAACCTGGTTGCACTCTATTTTAATCAGTCCTTGTTGTGATGTACAGTAACTACTCATTTAGCTACTAAGTTATTGTAATTACTATAGTAATAGTAAAAGTAGTACTCATGAAATGAACTCTGTGCTCCTGCAAAAGCCATATGGTGTCACACAATATGCATATCAACATATAGAGTATCACAGAGAAACAGCTCTATGCCCTGATCATTTTAAACCTCAAAATCTCATTCACCACAATGTAAACTAGCTACGTTTTTCCATAAGATTTTATTGAAAAGATTCAGACTGACAAGGAAAGTGACTATTCAGAATTGGTTTCTTGTTTAGATGCAATTTAAGCTTCTTTTCACTGCCTGTGACCTCCAGACATGACAGCTTTAACGAACTTTCAATGAGTTCTTGATGTCAACGTGTGTCTTTTCATTCTCCAGTAATGAAACGCAAAGGCAAATGTAGCTTTAGCTTTCACTTATTGACCATGGAAGGATGAATAATAAAGTAATAGCTACTGTAGGATGAATGACAGCAGACACTTTTCAAAGTACAGTATTATGCAAAAGTCTACCAGATCCTGATGTTTTTGCACAACTTTAATGATCATCCATATTTATGTTTTGGTCTCTTCTTTATTATACACAAGGAAGTACAGAATGTACACAACGTTAAAAAAAAACTGTTTTCAAAACAATATGGCATCTTCTACCAGAAGTTCTTTTTTGTGTGATCTCTCTTGCCACTTAGCACGGTCTTGAACTTATTTCGGGAGACGTTTGTAAGTATGCTAGACTGGTTTTAAAAAGTTTGCCTTTAGATTTATCTTATTTTATTTATGTATCATTTGTTTTGTTTTTTTTCCCTGTCCAGGTAATCTCTTAATGCCTCATATCTGGAGGACAGCTCAGTTCTTGAATTCAGTTTATCAACTGATTTTCTTTCCAAATATGATTTTACTGAATGATATACTGGGATAACTATACAACCCAGGCTCATTCTGATTGTGTATCCCTATATGCATTTCCGGAGAGAGCCAAATACATCCCAGGAGCTATGCTTTTTTTGCAGTTTTTGTTTTCGTGAATCCACTGTCACACTGCCGCTGTGTATGCTTTTTTTTAGATCTCAAATTTCTCTCGCAAGTGCCATTCGCGCCTGCTGTACTCGCCTAAATCCACCAGAGGCTGCTATCAACTGACTGACTGACTCACTGACCAACCGACCGACCCCCCCACCCTCCCCCCTCCCTAAACCCAACCAATAGTGATTTAAAAAACACAGATTGACCCGCCCACCCACTTCCCTAACCCCAACCGCAGTGTTTTAAAAAGCAATCCAGAAAAAGAAAAGCCCCCTAATTTTTAATACGTTTTCAGATTTCACCATATTCTCACCCTGTTGTTTACTTGTTTATTTATTTTTTTTTTAGCTTTTGTTTTTGTCTTACCTGCTTTCTGGAACCGTTCTTCACAGAAATCGAACCCTGTTGTTGCGGTTACCTCCACTCTGCATCTCAAGTCCGCCAACGCACTTGTCGAGTTACCAGACAAACTGGTAACACCGGAAAAGCCATCCATATAGATGTAAGTGGTCTGCTGGTAAGCAAGAAAAGAAACAGAGTCATACCGGCCCGTAGCGTTCGTTTTAAAGATGAAATGCAGCCCAACGTAGCTCTTGCTACATAATTTGCTATCTCCAGAAATGTGTATAGGGCTACGTTTACAGAATGAGCCTTTGTTTTAAATATATATAGTCATCATTAATCTAATGGTGGCTTAAGACATTTGCATAATACTGTACAGTAATAGATGTTATTGGCCAAAACATGTAGTTTACTTTATTTATAACAATCTATTGTCCATGTTTGTTTTTCTTAGTCTGGTCTTAGTTTGTTGCTATAATGAAATGGTGTGACATGATGATCAGTAATTAGTAAATAAAAGTCAATGACTAGTAAATTACACACAAAAATAAAGGTACATAAACTGATAATGGGAATACATTTAAAAAACATCTCACTTTTGCACTTCTTAAAAATGATGGTTCTGAAAGATTTATTTTTGCACAATACAATAGAAAAGTCATTCTGGTTTTTTTTAAATAACTTGGTTTACTCTATTTTAATCAGTCCTTGTTGTGATGTACAGTAACTATTCATTTAACTGCTAAGTTGTTGTAATTACTTTTGTAAGTACCCTGTGAAACTGTGTAAAAAGAAAACCTTAAAATGTTGTAAAGTGTTAAACCTCTTAGTGAACAGTTCTTAGTTTAGATTCATTCATTTTCTTTTAGGCTTAGTCCCTTTATTAATCTGGGGTCGCCACAGTGGAATGAACCGCCAAATTATCCAGCACGTTTTACGCAGCGGATGCCCTTCCAGCTGCAACCCATCTCTGGGAAACATCCATAAACACTCAGTCACACTCATACACTACATACAATTTAGCTTACCCAATTCACCTGTACCGCATGTCTTTGGACTGTGGGGGAAACCGGAGCACCCGGAGGAAACCCATGCGAATGCAAGGAGAACATGCAAACTCCACACAGAAACGCCAAGTGACCCAGCTGAGGCTCGAACCAGCGACCTTCTTGCTGTGAGGCGACAACACTACCTACTGCGCCACTGCATCGCCCTTCTTAGTTTAGATAAAAATCTAAAATCTGTTTTCCAATATAAACAGCCTTTTGATAATTTTCTATGTTTGTTTTATTTCTGAATGGATGTCAAAAATCTTAGCGTTTGCCCTGGGTGGGAAAGCAGATGCTCTTTAGCTAGCAATGAATAATTATTATTAATGAATCATGGAAAGTCTATAGAAAAGCATGACTCTAACCAAACTTCGCGAACACTGCAGCCACTATTGCAACATTTTACCTTTTTACAGTGGAAAGAATTGGAGATACATAGTCCATATTTTTTACATGCAAAACGGTCCCACTTTATATTGTCGCTTATACCTGTGAACTTACATGGTAAATAGATGTGTAAGTAGTATGTAACTACAGTGTATGTACACACATTTACATAGTATTTACTTTTGTATTACTGATGTAACTACACTCATGTAACAACCCACTGAATAGTATGTGTAAGTACAAATGTGTAACAGGACATTGGTAACAACACTAGGAAAGTACACATCTGTAACAAGAATTATGTAAGTGCATTGTGTAACAACAATATGTACTTGCAGATGTTTTCCCACTTCCACACCTGTTTGCAGATCATGCACTTGTGAACACTGTATGGCAGAACTGATGCTGCATTAGAAGGTTTCACCTTGTGATACCAGTGTACTTACATGGTAACTCCACAGGAACTGTCCACTTAATATAAAGTGTAAAATGGTCACAAATTACTGTGTAACTTGTAGAAATATCTTCTATGCAACACTTTAATAACAGTGTAGTTACATGGTAACTCCACAGGAACAGTCCACAATATAAAGTTTAAAATAAAATTCATTTTTGTTTTGGCCTAGTCCCTTTATTAATTTGGGGTCGCCACAGCGGAATGAACCGCCAACTTATCCAGCATATGTTTTACACAGTGAATGCCCTTCCAGCTGCAACCCATCTAAGCCGAAAAGAAAATGAATGAATGTATGAACAGTCATTTGTGACCATTTTACACTTTATATTGAGTGGATCCTGTGGATTTACACCATGCAAGTACACTTGTATCACAAGGTGAAACCTTCTAATGCAGCATTAGTTCTGCCATACAGTGTTCACAAGTGCATGATCTGCAAACAGGTGTGGAAGTGGGAAAACATCTGCAAGTACATATTGTTGTTACACAATGCACTTACATAATTCTTGTTACAGATGTGTACTTTTAGTGTTGTTACCAATGTCCTGTTACACATTTGTACTTACACATACTATTCAGTTGGTTGTTACATGAGTGTAGTTACACCAGTATACACAAGTAAATACTCTGTACCAATGTGTACATTCACTGTAGTTACATACTACTTACACATCTAATTACCATGTAAGATCACAGGTATAAGCGACAATATAAAGTGGGACCAAATAGTTTAACCCTTTAATTACTGTACCTGGTTTACCAAATGGTTGACCATATTTTGACTGGTTTAAATAATGACTGTTAAAGTCATTTAAAGTATGACTGTTTTAAATAATGGTCTACACACACAGCATTGTTGGTTTACAAAAAAAATCAAACAAACATAACGTCACATTACTACACTTGATTTTGGTTTTATTGTCAAAAAAAAAAGAAAAAAAGAAAACGTGTTAAATGATAATCTGAAATATTTTAAGGCATACTTCAAAAAATAAAGTTGATTTACTGTTCTATGTTTCACAGTTTGATAGATTCTCTGCTTCAATGTTTGAAATATGTAAATAAATTGGTCTTGCACTTCATATTTTTCTGATTTTAATAGTATATGTATTAATTGCGGTACTTTTACCATAAACCGACATATCAACTATTTGGTAGAGAGTTTTTTCTTTTAGAAATTATGGGATGTGTTGAACAAAAACGCAGTTAGTGTGTTAACCAGCGACATTAAGAGTTTAGAAATCCAATCTATTTTTTTTTCTTTGTGGGGCAGTTAAACGGTTAAAAATCATCTTAAAATTGAAATATTATTACCTGCCTTATTGCTGATTCAAGCCTCAGCTGGGTCAGTTGGCATTTCTGTGTGGAGTTTGCATGTTCTCCCTGTGTTCACGTGGGTTTCCTCCGGGTTCTCCTGTTTCCCCCACAGTCCAAAGACATGTGGTACAGGTGAATTGGGTAGGCTAAAATTGACCGTAGTGTATGAGTGTGTGTGTGAATGAGTGTGGATGTTTCCCAGTGATGGGTTGTGGCTGGAAGGGCACTGCTGCATAAAAAACATATGATGGATACGTTGGCGGTTCATTTCGCTGTGGCAACGCTAGATTAATAAAGGGACTAAGCCGAAAAGAAAATTAATAAATTAATTATCTGTCTTAAACTCTCTAGCTGCATCCGTCTAGCACCTTGTAAACATGACCCTATTTCCAGACACAACGGCTGCAACATCCAATCAGATTGAAAATGACCATTTCAGTCAGTTCTTGCCATTTTTTGTGTACATTATGAATCAGATGGTCCTCTGTTTGCTGTCAGAGTCTGACACCACATGTGTCAGTTCACCTGAAAGAAGATTCAATACAGAAGCTCAGCACATTCTCATGCCACACGCCACATTTGTGTCCATCTGTCCTTTTTAACCCAAAAATATGCCTCGGCATTCACCTCATTTGACGCGGCTTGCTACTTGTCACTGCAGAAGCCAAGCAGGGCCACTATCTGCCTACCCAGAAGGACGGACTGGACACTGGTGCACATGGAGGGTGTTGCTTGTATGCCCTATTGAATTGGACCAGTAAGAGCAGATAGTGAGCCAGATTGGCAGGCTGTTATGGCAGGGACTGGTCTCTAGTTATCTTTGCCCAGGTGTCCCCAGTGTTTGGTCTGCATGTTTAAGGAGAAGTTTTGGAGGCATATGGAGAGTCATTTCAGACCACTGGCAGACCAGCATCCCACCCATTAGACTAATTAGATTAAGATGGAGAGTGAAAGACTTTGCTGTCCTCCAACCAAAAAATCAACACAGTGCAAATTTGCATAAACCATGCTCAGAATGTACCATATAAAGATTCCCTCATATTGGCAGTCCACTAGCCTGCACATCTCTATGCTAAGGGTGTAACTTTAAGCTTAAAATGGAAAGGTAATATAACATGAGCTATGATGTTGTAACCTGATTACGCATCCAACAGAATTGTGCCTAAAATGTGACTCATATGAACTGAACATGGCATAAGAGAGGCTATTCAGATCAGTCTTACCATTTACTGGTTTATTTTGGGTTAGTCATTCATGGACAGCAATATCTTGAGTTTTTCAGCACTTCATATGCTTATGTAGTGTGTTTGGATTTTAGAGAAATAGATGCATGTTGCCAAGCTCAAAATTGGCTTCAGCATTTAGGCTTTCTTTTAATACCAGGAGGATTTTTCTATTTTGAAGATAACATAAACGGACAACTTAATATGAACCAAATATGGGTAGAAGCAGTGACATCCCCTTTGTAAAACCACCATCCCCTCTTACCATCCCCTTTAGATCACCAACAGTGTGTGTAATGTAAAACTTATCATGCAAATTAAATATTAAAATTCTCTATTTATTGTAATTTATGACTTATAAACTACGACGATTGACCAATCAGAACTCAGTATTGTAATAAGCGTAATACAGTTCATTGCGTCATTTTTCAAAATGTCTCAGAGAGCAGTTCAGACGCATCTTTTTGCAGTCTTTAAAAAGAAGAGAACAGATGGTATGATATTTAGTTGTTTAATATTATATTTGTATGCTGTACCTGCCTTGCATAACTGAATTTCAGAACAGTTTAGACGGCTTGACGCGAGTGTAACTTAAGCTGTTCTATATTTACTGTAAAACACAGTTAATAGGGCTGGCTAACATTTACTTTAGCCACCCCAAGTTTCATAATATCTATTTCTAACTGTTATTATTGTCCCTAAAATCAGAACAAAATGATGTGATGCATTTTTAGAATCACTGTTGTCCAAATGTTGCTTCGTTTTCTTGCTCCTAAACAGCTCAGCTGCTGTACATCTCCATACTGTTTTGTTTATGAATGAATCTTGAGCTTTGATATGAAACAATAGGTGCGTTTGACTTGAACCAATGTTGTAGCTGGTGATCAACGAGATTAGCCGAGCGCAGGCGGGCGCAGAGTTGAAAACGGAGCCGTCAAGCAGGACAGCTGAACATTTCTAGGCTCAAAGTTGTGGCAGTCATAATGACCGATCACATGGCGTCTTCATCATTTTTTTATTTTTTATTTATAACAACAAAAGATTTACAGTACAAATAAAACTGAATACAGTCTCTACAAACTATAGTTCATTTTTAAACGATAAGGGAATTATCATTTAAATATATAACAAACGCATGAGAGAAATAAGGAGAAACGAGAGGGTAATATAAACATAAATATGAATAGGCCTATTAAATACAAAGCAATAAGCACAAATTTTAAGAGTTTAAACATCACTCTTTAGGCTAATACTTCTTGTTTGAATAAGCTAAAAAGAGGTTTAAATTTATTTACATTTATAGATATAAAACTTTTCAATATATATTAATGTAAAACCCAAAACAAAGTGTTTTGATTAAATCTTAAACAATGATTAAGATTATTTTGAACAATGAAAGCATTTTCAAAAAAGCACTTTAATCCAAAAAGATTGAACAAAAGGACATTCCTAAAATAAGTGAGCTACACTAGAAGTTTCCCGGAAAGAGCAGGTACATCAATGTCCCTTTTAAACTTGTGCATAAATGGCTTGACAGGAAATTAAATATATATATTAAATCATTTTATAATTATTTAATAAAATAGTTATTTAACTTAATTTGTTAAGAAACCTTTAGGGTGTCAGGATCAATGATGATCATCATTTTATTTCAAGTCTGTAAGACTTATTTGCGTTAATATTTAGGTTACTCACTAAAATATACAGTTGCAATCAGAATTATTCAACCCCCTGATTTATTAGCCCCCCTGTTTATTTTTTTCCCCAATTTCTGTTTAACGGAGAGAAATTTTTTTCAACACATTTTTAAACATAATAGTTTTAATAACTCATCTCTAATAACTGATTTATTTTATCTTTGCTATGATGACAGCACATAATATGTTACTAGATATTTTTCAAGACACTTCTATACAGCTTAAAGTGACATTTAAAGACTTAACTAGGTTAATTAGGTTAACTAGGCAGGTTAGTGTAATAAGGCAAGTTATTGTATAATGATGGATTGTTCTGTATACTATTGAAAAAATATATAGCTTAAAGGGGCTAATAATTTTGACCTTAAAATAGGTTTTAAAAAATTTAAAACTGCTTTTATTCTAGCCGAAATAAAACAAATAAGACTTTCTCCAGAAGAAAAAATATTATCAGACATACTGTGAAAATGTCCTTGTTCTGTTAAACATCATTTGGGAAATATTTAAAAAAGAAAAAAAAAATTCAAAGGGGTTCAATAATTCTGATTGCAACTGTATCATTTAAATCGTTCATGGAGCTGAATGCAGTAAATAGTCTGTATAAAAAAGGTCAAAAATAAACCTGTGCAAATAATCTAGCCTTTATAACCAGATTATTTAACAAAAAATGGTAACTGTAGTAAAATATTTGTAGTCTTTTAATAAACATGATATATACAAGATAGAGATGGTATGAAAAATTAATTGTTTGTTTTGAAATTTGTGAATCGGAATTTGTCAATCCGGACAAAATTTCTAGCCAGCATGCACCGATTTAAGACGGATTTCGATCGATCTGCGCAGCGCTGCATGAAGTCGAACGCACCTATTGATTCAGTTGTCCATTCTGAAAGACATTTGTGAATGAATGAGGTGTTCGAACAACTCAATTAAATCATTCAATGACTCCACCTACTGGCGGTTTTAGTTTCAAATCACGATATTTTTATTATTAATTTCACTGCATTCATGCCACCTCCTAATAAATAAATAAAATAAATAAATAAATAAATAAACAGTAAATATATCTAAATGCTAACTTTGTTTTTATTTGATATCTTTGTTGTGTTGAGAGGAATTTTGTTGATTTAATCTGATTCTAAGATTTTCTTCCTGATATAATTTCAGTTTATATAAAAAAAGCTAAAAAAGTTCATTTTGTATTTAGTCAATCAAACTGTTGCTGGTAGTCAAAGACTTACATTGTCAATTAATTAATTTTGCCTTTTAATTTCATGATTTTTTTAAAAATGACATGCTTAAGATTGTTAATGGTTGGTGGTTATTTAAAAAAAAAGCATTTTCTCAAATGAAAAATATATTCAGACCTATTTTGTTGTTATTGTGTGTGTGTAGCTACAGGACCACACCCAACCCAACAATGAAATAGGTAACATAAATAAAAGAATATATGTAATCTGATAATCTTTTCTCAATTTAAAACCAATGTAATGACGTATTGCAAGACTTTGTTAAGGATCACAGTGCAGCCCTTAATAACTGTAATGTTAATATTTTGCTACTGTCCCATTTTACTAATTTCTCACCGATAAGTTTAAATATTTCAAATATAATAATACTTTATATAAGTACAGTGAATTGATTATATTAAGAATGATGTGTCATTTTTACAGGAATGGCTGTTACACTAAATGATGATGAAACATTATTGCAACCATATTTTGGAATTTAAAAAATCATCCATATCATTTTGGTAAGTATATGTATGTACACTACCAAACAAAAGTCTTGTCGCCTATACAAGTATTAGGAACAACAAATAATAACTTGACTTCTAGTTGATCATTTGGTATCAGAAGTGACTTATATGAAAGGCAAAGGCCTCTAGATTACACTTATTTTACCAAAATAAAAGATGTGCATGCCTTGATTTTTATTTCTTTAATTAGGACAGTAAGGTCTGACTTTGCTTAGACAAAAGTCTTGTCAGTTAACAAAAATAATGTACAGTATAGAATATAAAGTCATGGTGCAGTGGAAAAAGAATTAATATTGTGTATAACTCCCATGAGCTTGGATGACTGCGTCTATATATCTCTGCAATGGCTCAAATAACTTTTTAATAAAGTCATCTGGAATGGCAAAGACAGCGTTCAGAGTTCATCAAGATCCTTTAGATTCATCTTCAATGCCTCCTCATTCATCTTACCCCAAACATGCTCAATAATGTTCATGTCTGGTGACTGGGCTGACCAATACTGGAGCACCATGACCTTCTTTGCTTTCAGGAACTTTGATGTGGAGGCTGAAGTATGACAAGGGGCACTATCCTGCTAAAGAATTTGATTGATTTCTGTAAGAATCTTGAGTTCATGAGAGTTCCAATAGGCATTCTGTAGTATTTGTAATGATTGGGATGCAGTTCATCAAATGATTAATCAGAATGGACCTTCTGCCACTTTTCCAAATGATGAACTAGAAGTCAAGTTATTATTTGTTGCTCTTACAACTGGAATCGACGACAAGACTTTTTTCAGGTAGTGTAGGTGTATGCATTCATACATGTATGTTTGTGTATATTGTAGCAACTGAGACAGATCAGACACACAATCATTTTGTTATATTTAAAAAAAATAATGCTCAAACAAATATAAAAAGTATTTACAACCCAGAAAAGAATGTGGCCTTGATTTGATCCTTCTATGAAACCCACCATTATGCTTCTTTTCTTGGTATTAATGTTTTAACACTACTGCAAACAAAATCGCAGATAGGCCATGCTTTATGTTCTTGCTGTGCTAATTTGGTGTACTGAACTGTATCTAAATATTATCTAAATATTATAATTAATTATAACTAGCTATGATTAATTATTATCATTTCCGGTTGAGGTAATTTCCTATAATTTATAAAAGTCATGTTCATAGTTATTGTTAATGACATCAAATGTATTAACTAATGTAAAATAATTAAACCTTAATATACATTATATGTATTTTTTAATTGTACTGTAATAATAGTCTCATACTGTACATTTTCATAAGGAAATTCCTTCTCTCTTCTTTCTTTTTTCTACCTGAGTCCAGGTCATTTGTAAAGCATTTTCACTTGAGCAGTGGACAGCAGCCTCTTCATTTCTATTGGAGCTGTTATTGCTATTATTTCAGACACCACCGCCAACAACACTCCAAATGGAAAGTGAAGAGTGAAGCAAGCAATCTGCCATGATGGTGGGGTGCCGCAAATAAAATCTAATGAGGTGTAAGTTTACAGATATGCATGCCACAGTGTATGCATATTCTCATGACGTTATCAATGCACTTTCAGATTATTTTATTGTATTCTGTCACTGTAAATGCAAAGTTTTGATATATGTAGGACCAAAAATGAACTGACCGGTTCATAAGCAAGCAGATTCGGACAGTCAGTACATTTACATGAACTTTGACAATACTGTCATTAGCAATGTACCTTGTAAAGAATTTTGCTTATATTAATCTATCATAATGCATACACAAATTGAATTGAGACGTGGAGTATTCCTATTTTAGCCACATTGCAGTAGAGAGTGCAGTAGACATCTACAAACCTTAAAGGAACACACCACTTTTTAAAAAGGGCTCATTTTACAAGTCTACTAGAGTTGAACAGTTGACTTGAACCATTTTTGAATCCATTCAGCCAATTTCTTGTTCTGCCGGGGTCACTTTTGCTTAGCATAATGAATTGAATCAGATTTGACCATTAGCATTTTGTTCCAAAAAATTATAGAATAGGGTTTTGATAATTTTCCTGTTAAAAGCTCAAGTCTTCTGTGGTTACATATATGGCCACAGCCATATCACCCTGCAGCCCAAGACACCTGGAAGAAAGACCACAAGGGAAAACGTGGGTGCTGTTGGAAGTGGTAGAAAAAGCTGTTTTCAGCAAAATGATTTCATTAATTGAGTTTGTTTTCATAAAAGTGGAAATTTATAATGTAAACTTGACTGAGTGCTTCTCTTGCAATTTAATAACAGTCATGTAGGAGTTCTCACTGCATTTTGGAACTGGATTCACACAAGTCAGTGGTCAACAGTTTGACAGCAAACAAAAAAGCATTATGTCTTTAAGCAATATGTAATTTCTTGAATGCACAACAAATATTAACCGTGCATGAAGCTTTTATAAAATTAAAAGTGAAATATTGTATCATAACAAAATAACTGTATGTTGAAATGTGAGATGTTGAGTAAACTTCTGAGCAGTGTTGGGGGTAACATGTTATATGTTACGTAATAATATTACTTTTCCAAAGTAACTAGAAGCGCATTACTTTTAAAAATAAGTTGTAAATAAAATGTAACGTGAGTTACTTTTTAGCTCGCTTAACTGGCTTTAAAAAACATAAACAGAATAAATATGACCTTAGTCAGGTTAAATCACACACTCAATGCGAGGGAACAGACAGTCGGCTCACACTCATCATCATCAGGTGTCTTTTTTCACAGCAGAGGAGTCAGTGTACTGTTCTAGTGACTGAATAACTCAGGATATGGGTTTATTTTGAGTCAGAGGGGTTATCCATTATGTTAGTGCTTACTGAAGACGCAAACCATTTCACAACAACTCTGCTCAATTTAATGAACTGGTTTGACCTGTTCACTTAGAAGAACCGATTAAAACAAATGATTCATTCGTGAATCGCCCGTCATCACTACAGATAATCAGAAAGGCAGGCTGGAGACTTACGTTTTTGCAATGCATTCTTGTTATTTTGAACTCATCGAAGAAAAGAAGTGGATTGTCGTTAAGTGTAGATTATGTGTAAGTAAAACTCTTGACTACTGCAAGAAACACGACATCGAAAAAAAACAAAAAAAAAAAAAAACTGGATAAGAAGCACTACACCTGCACCCCACCTCCAGCTAAACAACAAATGATTGACATCAGTTCACGTTCTCCAGGTTAAACAATTAATTCCACTAAACTAAAAAAAATGGTTATTGCTTTTATTATTGAGGAGACGCAACCACTGTCTACTGTAGAAGTGACTACGTTTTGTAATATAGTAAGATTTTTTCTCTTTTAGGAAATGATTTACACATTTGTTAAGGCCACTTGAAGCATTTTATTCAATTAAAGCTCAAAGATTTATTTTGATTTGGGGATGTTTTTATCATCTTACTGTTTATTTTGTTATTAAACATTTTAAAGTTTTAAAATCTGCTCATGTTAGCAGGGCTTGACATTAACTTTTTTGATCACCAGCCACTGTGGCTAGTAGTTTTCCAACAGTACTAGCCACTCGTCATTTTCACTAGCCACAATTTTGTTGTTGGGAAAATATATTTTACATGCATAATTATGACTGGCATGCTAAAATTACTTGATTTAAATGATGTGTTATGTCTACATGCCTTCTTAACTCTTTTTTTTTATTTCACATGACTTTTCAGGGCTCAACACTAAGGATTTACCATTTTTTCTCTGGTCACACTAAACTAATTTCCTTTCTACAAATTCATTCATTCATTCATTTTCTGCCGCTTTTCCGAGGCCGGGTTGCGGGGGCAGCAGTCTTAGGAGAGAACCCCAGACTTTCCTCTCCACAGACACTTCCTCCAGCTCCTCCTGGGGGATCATTAGGCGTTTCTAGGCCAGCCGAGAGACATAGTGCCTCCAGCGTGTCCTGGGTCTTCCCCGAGGCCTCCTCTCGGTGGGACATGCCTGGGACACCTCCCTAGGTAGGAATCCAGGAGGCATCCGAAACAGATGCCCGATCCACCTCAGCTGACTTCTCTCGATGTGGAGGAGCAGCGGCTCTACTCCAAGCTCCTCCCAAGTGTCAGAGCTCCTCACCCTATCCATAAGAGTGCGCCCTGCCACCCTTCGAAGGAAACTCATTACGGTCGCTTGTATTCGAGATGTTTTTCTTTCAGTCATGACCCAAAGCTCATGACCATAGGTGAGAGTAGGAACGTAGATTGACCGGTAAATCGAAAGCTTTTGCCATCTCCAGGTTAGAGGAAAGTCCTTACCCCAGGTGGAGGAGTTTAAGTATCTCGGGGTTTTGTTCACGAGTGAGGGAAGGATGCTACAAATTTAAAAACAAAAATGTGTCAAAACAAGCTAAATATAGCTGTATACATGCACTTTTTATTCAACAAAATATTCTTTAAAAAAAACAATTGACATTTTAAAAAAATATTGTCATTTATCTAAAACTATACACAGTAGTTTGTCCAGGCTAAAGGTCCCAGATCATCAGGTAACTGTAGATAAATGGAGAGTTAAGGATGATAATTAATCCATATTAACAAAAATAACTGCAAGCAAAAGAAAGCAGGTGAAAAACATGTGTGCGATAGTCAAAGGATAATCGCGTTCACACGGTTAATGTTAGGCCCAATAATAATCTGTTATAATGTAATAATAATGGTAAAAGCGAAAGCAGCAACTGCTGCTGCTTACAAAAAAATCTGGAGCTCTTGAAAGCAGCAGGACTGTGGGTGCTCGAGCACTGCTTTTTCCAGTCTATTTCAAAGAGAAATGATCGCACCAGTTGCATTTCCAGGCATGGTTGTTTTGCGCAAGGAAACGGGAGCTTTTAAGTACTCGCGCGATTCACATAAGCTGTGCTTCGCTCACAACGTCAGTGAGCGAGGATCGCCTGTGTCTCACCGTGCGCCTGATCATCCTCTCATTCCTCAACACCTGCATTCTTTTGCTCGCTCGAAAAGTTATCAGTCGTGCTGCTTCTCGGTTCTAAGATCACATTTGCGTACATATTAACATATTAACAATAACAACTAACATTCTAATCTTTAGGGACGAGGCAGCTCTGGCAGTTTGAAAATTATTTTCAACCAGCCAAAGTGGCTAGTGGGGGTGTCTGTCTAACCTGCCACAGCTGAAATCTACCCGCATTTGGCGGGCTGGCAGGTGTTAATGTTAAGCCCTGCATGTTAGTACTCTTAGGCTTTATTGCAGTCTTTATCTCAATGGACAGTGAAATTACTTTACTAATAACACAAACATACAAAAGTAGCAAACACATTACATGCTGTCATTAATCTGTATATACAGCATGTATAGCTCCGGGTTCAGAAAGACAGGAAAATGAAGGTTTTACTTATATAGGTGGTTGTTAAATGCAGAGCTTCTTGATAAAAAAAGGTGAAAAAACACCTGCTGAAAGAGATCAAACCTCAGGCAGGTAAGAAACGCAAAAGTAATATAATGCATTATGTTTCTATAAAAAGTAACCAAGAAACGCAATTAGTTACTTTTGGGGGGGAGTAACTCAATATTGTAATGCATTACTTTCAAAAGTAACTTTCCCCAACACTGCTTCTGAGCCATTAATGGATGCATAATATGTAAAATTAGTAATATGAAAGGAATTTTCCAAAAGCAATTAGTTTAAGCACCTTTATCACAATATTGTCTTAAATAATTAGATTACAGATGTGCATGTAAACATATCCACAGTCGCACTGGGGGGAAAGCACACATTTGGGCTTAGTTCTGGCCCTCCTCGCAGAACAAGCATTAAGGCTGTAATTGGATCAGTAAAAGCTGAAGAAAAGTTCTCTCCCACCGCACACACAAAGCCCAGCCCTCCTGTAACCTAAATTGTTAATGGAGACAAATGTTCTAGTGCATCCTGGGAGATTTCACTAATGGGGGAAATAACAAGGGGTAAAGCAGGAAGGCTTTTTCAGAAGAGACTGCGCTTTCGGGGCCCAGAGACTGCTGGATACTCAACGCTGACGTCTTGAACTCCCCACGTCCCAGCTCCTTTAATACGGCGAGTTAATCTAACTGACAGAACATCATCAAACTCTCTCTCTCTCTCTTTCTTTTCCCAGCCTTTCCTCCCTGTCTACTTTTCAAGAGAGCTAAATCAACAGCGCAAAGACACCCTCAAACCCCACACGCTTCTTAAGAAGGAGAATTCTGCAAACCTGCACTTTCGTCGCAAAATATATATCTCAGCACAACACTGCATCATCTCAGCATGGCATTTAGGAAGTTTCGGGAAAGTTCAAACGGGAGACTTCAGCAAATCTTTTGGAACTTTGAAACGATCGTGTCAACAAAACATGAGCAATGGGCTAAAAAGACCCACGTTGAGGCATGTTTTATCTTTCCAGGTTCAAGAGTTTGAGCTCAAGAAAATCCCGGGATTTTGCTTTGCTAATATGAAGCTACCTCGTTTGATTTAATTTGCTGGTTTCTTATCACATAGAAAACATGCTGCTGCTGCACACACACACACACACACAACAGGCTGAGGGCTGAAAGAGACCTTGTGTTGTACCGCACCTTCCACTCTGTCCGCTGGCACAGTCAATGAACTGTTGTATGAAGCAGATAAAACTGAACATTGATCCATAATTTATTGGAAAAAACATGCTTGGTTAAATGGGTGTAACTTCAAGTTAGTCAAACAGCTAGATTTATGTATCAAATGCACTGAATCGCATGTTCAAATCGAAATCCATTGATTGTGTTTTAATTATAAAAGGTGACTCATTTTATTTATTAATTTTACTTTCAGTTACACTTTTTTAAGGTGCCCTTGTTGCAGTGTAATTATTCATTTAACTACTGAGTGATATTAATTATTTACATGTGCTTACTATATGGTTATTGGGCTAGAATGCAGGTTAGGTTTAGGATTAGGTGTATGCAGTTGTGCATAATTAATTGTGATAGTTAATAAGTACAACAAGAACACCATAAAATGTCACATTCCAGCATGTTCTTGGCAACATAGGCTCATTCTGAAAACGTAGCCCTATATACATTTCTGGAGATGGCGAACTACGTAGCCAGAGGAACGTATGGCTGCATTTCGTCTTTAAAATGAATGCTATGGGGCGGTATGTTGCCGTTCTTTTTCAGGCTTATACAGCTGACTGCTTACCTCCATGTGGACGGCTTTTCTGCATGTTATCAGTTTGTCCAGTGGCCCATTGCGTACGTCCGAGGATTTGAGACAGAGAGCAGAGAGTTGACCATGATGACAGGGTTTGAGTCTGGCAAATAACGTTTTCAGAAAGTAGGTAAGACAAAGACAAAGGCCAAAAAATAAAATAAACAACAGGGTGAGATTGTGGTAAAATCTGAAAACATAGTAAAAAAATCAGGCTGTTGTCAATCAATCAATCAACTTTTATTTATATAGCACTTTAAAACAACCACGGTTGACCAAAGTGCTTTACACAAGTAAAAGCAAATTATACAACCCAACAGAAAAGTAGACTATGCAATATATATATGTATATGTACACATCCATAAAATCCAACCAACATTAAAACATAAAGTGTCAGTGCTGGTCATTAAAAGCCAATTTAAACAAGTGGGTCTTAAGCTTGGCTTTAAAAAGTGGCAGGTCAGTGATTGTGTGTTGTGTTGTGACAGCTTTCTTTTTCTGGATTGCTTTTCAAAAACACTACTAGTTGGGTTTAGGGAAGTGGATAGGCGCTGGTCAATTGGTGCTTTTTAAAACACTATTCTTTCGGTTTAGGGAAGGAGGAGGGTGGGTCAGTCGATCGGTCAGTTAGTTAGGCATTCAGTCAGTCGATAGTCAGTTGACAGCTGCTTCTGGTGGATTTACACAAGAACAGCAAACGCGAATGGCACTCGCGAGAGAAATTTGAGATCTGAAAAAGCGTACACAGCAGCCTCTGGTGCATTCGCGAAAACGAAAACTGCAAAAAACTTATTTGGCGCTCTCCAGAAATGTATATAGCAGTGTGTTTTCAGAATGAGCTTGAGTTGAATTAATTACAGGTGCTTACTATATAGTTAGGGTTAGAATGCAGGGGTGCGTTTCTGAAAGCCATCATTAGCCAACTAAGGTTGCAAGTTGTGTCGTTACAAACGTAGTTTGTTGATTTGGTGTTTCTCTAATCCATCGTTCCAATGAATTTTCGCAAACTGCGAAGTAAACCTCTGGAGCTGTAGTTAAAAACATAGTTCCTGGCTGTGTGTTATTCCCACGTATCTCCCCTATCCCCTATTCATTTAGAACATTCTAACATTTAAATTTGGAATGATTTTTTTTTAAAGTCATCTCTCTTAGGTGTAATTTACTTTTAAAGTATTTTACAGTTCAGTTTTAGCACTCTTCATGTTTACAATTGTGCTCCCTTTGCAGTACACTTTGAAAACATTGATGCCATTTGGAACACAGTCGTGGCTCATGGCGAAAGCTAGGTGACCTATTATTTAAAAGCGGAATTTATAATACGTCTCCAAAGCTTGTGAAAACAAAAAACAGCATACGTTTATGCTTTTAATTTATAGTAGGTTATTTATTAAGTATCTGTACTGTATATGACATGGGCCTGTTGGTTAGCACATTTCTGCAGTGATTTACATGTGTCAAATTGTAAAAGTAGACTTTTCAAAAAAATGTAATAAATAATATCCTACTTAATAATAATAATAATAATCATCATCATTATTAATATTATTGTTAAAGTATGATTTTTTCATTTCCTAATAAATAATAAATATTAAATTTCATTTCTTAATAAATAGCCTCATTATATATTTATATGATTAATATAAGATATTAGAATACGTGTTAGCTTTTGTAAGTGATTTTTAGTTTTAGAATAACATATATGTAATGTTCCCAATAATATTTGTAATGAACTTTGGTCCTATATGAGCTGTTTACATATATTCAATTAATATGGAAAGTGAGTGCATGTTTTTACCAAAACTAATATTGGAATATTTTTTTTAAATGCGTGTTTGTGTAAAATAATATAATTTGCACAAAGAAATGATGGGGTTCTTCTCTAAAGAAGTTGTTACCACTCCGTTTAGAGCATCATTATGGGCGTTTTACGTTATAACTAACGTGGTTCAAACGATGGATCTGCGACAGAGAAACTACAGGTTTGGGGAAACACTTGTTACTACATCATTCTTTTCCCAAACGATGCATCATACTATAAAAGTTCAGCCGCGAGTTACGTCGTTGTTTGGGAAACACACCCCAGGTTAGGTTTAGGGTTAGGTGAATGTAATTATGGATAATTAATTGTAATTAATAATAAGCAAGGAACACCAAGAACGCCCTCAAACGAAGCATTCCCTCATGTTGCTTGTGTGGTATGTTATTGAAAATTTGAATAAATCATTAAACATGGATGGAAAGAAAGAAAGAAAGAAGAAAGAAAGAAAGAAAGAAAGAAAGAAAGAAAGAAAGAAAGAAAGAAAGAAAGAAAGAAAGAAACAAACAAACAAACAAACAAACAAACAAACAAACAAACAAAAGAATAGAAGAAACAAGAAACAAACAAATGAAAAGTCAAATGAGCAAATGAAAGGTAGAAATAACAGAATGGTAGATGTAAGAGAAAAAAGAAAGAATAGAAGACTGAACGAAAAATAAACAATAACGGTAAAAAAAAAAGTAAAAAATGAAAGAAAGAACAAGCTGGAAAAAGGCACAAATAAAGAAAGAACCGTAAAAAGTAATGAAAGGAAGAACAAGAAAAAAATGAACAAACTAAAAGGAAAATGAAAGAACTGAAGATCAAACGAAAGAGTGTATGGATCAAAGAAAGAATGAACATGAGGAAGGAAGTAATGAGAGAAGCTAAAAGTAAGTTAAAATATATCCATTTATTGGAACCCTATCAGTCAGAAATATGAACAACCTTTCTTTCTCCTTTATCTTAAATCCTGTGTTTCTTCATATTTTCTCAATCCCATTTCTTTATACGCACAAACTGCGTCTCTTTTTTTCATTTTTTCAAATTTGATTTCCATATCTGTATTTCAGCTCACCCCGGGATAATTGTTAACTTATAATGAAGAAATTAGTCTAGCCGAAAATGGGATTTCTCCAGAAAACAGCAGTTCTCCATTTGACTTCAGAGTGACTGTCTGACTCCGGGAGGTACACTCCATTCATCACACACTTCCCTTTCCAGCTCAATTCACAAATGCATTTTATATTGTTTATGTAGAGTCAGATTAAATTTCCTTTCGTTTTTTTAAACCCCTAAAATGTGCACTTCAGAAAAAAATAAGCAAGTTTATGTGAACATTAGAACCTATAAACCCATTTTGCCTTTATAAGCGAGCTGACGTGTATATAAACCGAACGTGAAACCTATTTTACATCTTCCCCAGTCATGTTTTGCTTTCTCTCTCGCTCTCTGGAGAGTTGCTAAAATGTTTTTGATCTCCACAGCATGAGATGTCTTAATTTCACATCGTCCTCGTGACATCATCTCCCCGGCTTCTGGTGCGTTGTAATCTCGGTGCATCGACGCCGCCGACGAGAGCAGGTATTTTATAATCTTCTCAGCGCATGAACGACACACCGTCAGATATATTTAAAGCCCACGGGGATAAAACCAGCGCCTCACCTTGAATGGATAACGCTCTGCATATTGATATTCTCTTTCTTGTTCTCCTTCGCTCCCTCGTTTTCTCTCTCAAGCTCCATTTCTTTTGTCTGCACTCATCTGGCATTATGGGAAATCTGCAATACAAAGTCAGAAACAATTCGGGGATACAAAGACACCGAGCAGTCCCACAGTTAATTTATTTCAAATCCAGCTTTGCTCTACCTACAGACTGTGGCCCTTATTCGCAAACCATCTGCACTCTTCACCCGTCCCCGCGCCGCTCTTCTCATCCATATTAGACAGCTTGGAGTGAAAGCATTATTAGAGCTAACTTTTGAAAAGGCTCCTCTCGAGGGGGCTTCTTTACAACAGCCTTGATGCCGAGACATTTGGAACGTCAATGTCAGAGAATTTAGGTGTGATATGGAAAGGCGATTAGACTTTTGAAAAGTTTCACGTCGTTATTTTCAGATTTGAAAACCTAGAGAAATTCGTCATACTTTTTTTAAGATACACCACGGTGAAGCCGGAGATATGTGTCATTTCATTTGAGCGAATGCTTTAATAGAGAATGCTCATCAAAACTGTGCCACATTCTTTCTTTTTTTTTTTTGTAGAGTTGAAGCAAAAAAGAAATGTGTAATATATACATGTGTAGTATATATATATATATATATATATATATATATATATATATATATATATATATATATATATATATATAATGTATATACACTCAGCGGCCACTTTATTAGGTACACCTTACTAGTACCAGGTTGGACCCTCTTTTGCCCTCAGAATCCCCTTAACCATTCCTGGCGTAGATTCAACAAGGTACTGGAAATTTTTCTCAGAGATGTTGGTCCATATTGATATGATAGCATCACGCAGTTGCTGCAGATTTGTCAGCTGCACATCCATGATTTAAATCTCCAATTCCACCACATCCCAAAGGTGCTCTATTGTTGTGATATCTGGTGACTGTGGAGGCCATTTGAGTACAGTGAACTCATTGTCATGTTTAAGAAACCAGTCTGAGATGATTCGAGCTTGGTCAGCAAAAATACTCAGGTAGTCTGTGGCGTTGACACGATGCTCAATTGGTACTAATGGGCCAAAAGTGTGCCAAGAAAATATCCACCACACCATTACACCACCACCAACAGCCTGAATACAAGGCAGGATGGATTCATGCTTTTATGTTGTTGATGCCAATTTCTGACCCTACCATCTGAATGTCGCAGCAGAAATGAAGACTCATCAGACCCGACAACGTTTTTCAAATCTTCTATTGTTCAATTTTGGTGAGCCTGTGCGAACTGTAGCCTCAGTTTCCTGTTTCTAGCTGACAGGAGTGGCACCCGGTGTGGTCTTCTGCTGCTGTTGCCCATCAGCCTCAAGGTTCGACCTGTTGTGCATTCAGAGATGCTCTTCTGCATACCTCAATTGTAACGAGTGGTTATTTGAGTAACTGTTGCCTTTCAATCAGCTTGAACCAGTCTGGCCATTTTCCTCTGACCTCTGGCATTGTCCCAGTAGATCAGAATTTTGTGAGTTTCTGAAATACTCAGACCAGCCCGTCTGGCACCAACAACCATGCCACGTTCAAAGTCACTTAAATCACCTTTCTTCCCTATTTTGATGCTTGGTTTGAACTGCACAGATCATCTTTACCATGTCTACATGCCTAAATAAATTGAGTTGCTGCCATGTGATTGGCTGGTTAGAAATTTTAACGAGCAGTTGGACAGGTGTACCAAATAAAGTGGCCGGTGAGTGTACATGTATATACATATATAAACAAACACAAACACAAGTTATTTTAGTTCATTTTGGTAACTGCCGGCCATTGACTACCATAGTATTTTTTTTTCCTGTTTTATGGTAGTCAATGGTTGCCGGTTGACAATTTTTTCAAAAATTTCTTCAGAAACATTTTACTTCAGGAATGGTGTTCATATGACTGTCATGAAACTTTCATAATCATGAACATTGCACATGTCATCCATATTAATGAGATTTTCTGCATGCTTATGTCATTAAAGGGCACCTATTATAAGTGATTTAAACACAGTTGTGTGGCAGCAGTTTGTGAATATAGCCAGGCTCTAATAGTAAAAATTCCTTTATCCAATTGTTTATAATTACACTTCTTAAAAAACTTCTGCAGAAACACTTTGATTGATGATCTTACTGGGGCATAGATGTTTGTAGCTCCGCCCTTTTTTTTAACTCATTAGAATTTAAAGCAACAGTGACCAAAGTGGCACAATTTGAATCAAAGCCTAAAAGGAGCGGTTTCAAAGAGTTTTTAAATTATTTGTGAGGTATTTTGAGCTAAAACTTCACATACACACTCTAATGATATATTTTACCTCTTGTAAAAAGGGTAATCCCCTTTAAGTGTCATTTGCTTATTTATGTCACTTTGAATGCAAAGGTAAAATCATTTGAGATGTGTTTGTTATGACATTGATTTCTGTAAAGTACAAATAAAATAACTAAAGGAATACATGAAGATACAGTTGAAGTCAGAATTATTAGCCCCCCTTTTATTTTTTCAATATTTCCCAAATGATGTTTAACAGAGCAAGGACATGTTCACATTATTTCTGATAATATTTTTTCTTCTGGAGAAAGTTTTATTTTGGCTAGAATAAAAGCAGTTTTAAATAAAATAAAAAAAAACATTTTAGGGACAATATTATTAGCCCCTTTAAGCTATTTTTTTTTTTTTTCGATAGTCTGCGGAACAAACCATCATTATACAATAACTTGCATAATTACCCTAACCTGCATAGTTACCCTAATTAACCTAGTTAAGCCTTTAAATGTCACTTTAGGCTGTATAGAAGTGCCTTGAAAAACATCTAGTAAAATATTATTTACTGTCATCATGGCAAAGATAAAATTAATCAGTTATTAGAAATGAGTTATTAAAACTATTATGTTTAGAAATGTGTTGACAATCTTCTCTCTGTTAAACAGAAATTGGGAAAACAATAAACAGAGGGGCTAATAATTCTGACTTCAACTGTATATATCATTCTTTCTTCTGTTGAACACCAATTAAGTTATCTTAATACATTTTTGGTAACTGCCAGCCATTGACTTCCATAATATATTTTTTTTTATTCTACTACGGATGTCAAAATTACCAAAGTTCTTCAAAATATTTTCTTCTTTGATCAAAAGAAAAACCAAACTTATAAAGGTTTGGACCACTTGAGTGTGAGTAAATGCTTGGTAAATATTAATTTAAATTAAGTAGGTATTGAAAAAAGAGCGGGCAACCCAGTGGCGCAGTAGGTAGTGCTGTTGCCTCACAGCAAGAACGTCGCTGGGTCGCAGGTTCGAACCTCGGCTGGGCTGGGTCAGTTGGCGTTTCTGTGTGGAGTTTGCATGTTCTCCCTGGGTTCGCGTGGGTTTCCTCCGGGTGCTCCGGTTTCCCCCACAGTCCAAAGACATGCAGTACAGGTGAATTGGGTAAGCTAAAATTGTCCATAGTGTATGAGTGTGAATGTGTGTGTGGAAGTTCCCAGAGATGGGTTGCGGCTGGAAGGGCATCCGCTGCGTAAAATCGTGCTGGATAAGTTGGCGGTTCATTCCGCTGTGGCGACCCCGCAAGGGACAAAGCCGACAAGAAAATGAATGAATGAATGAAAAAAGAGCAGACTTTTTTACACAAGTGTAGATTTGAAGATATTTGGACCACCAAGGTCAGAACTTAAGTACAATATGCAAAAGTGATTCAAGTTTTAAAAGAAAGAAAAAGAAAACCTGGAGGATACATTCTTATTCTTACTTTTTCTTAGATATGGCAAAGCTCATTGGTGAAACCACAGATATTCATTTAATTTGACTGGTTGCTTTAATAGAGAATGGTCATCAAAACAGTGTGGAAGCAATTTAAGCATGATGCAAAAAGGTGACTTCCATAGTATTTTTTTTTTTCTTACTACAAAAGTCAACGGCTGCCGGTTTCCAACATTCTTCAAAATATCTTCTCCTGTGATCAACAGACAAAAATCGAATACAGGTTTGGAAGCACTTGAGAGTGAGTAAATTCTCAAAGTAAATTTTCACTTTTGGATGAACCAATTCTATTTAAAGAAGAGCATGATCTCAGTTTGAAGATAAATGCAACATAAATAATACAGAATTTAAGCACGTTTCAAAAAGGTGAGAGGAATTTTTTGAAAAGACAGAAAACCTTTTTTGTTTTTTCCTAGGTATGCCACAGCTCATTGGTGAAAATACAGATTTATGTCTGTAGAGATAGATACTCATTTCATTTGATAGAACACTGCAGTAGAGAACACTCATCAAAATGGTGCCACATTCTCTTTTTTTTGTAACATGATTACAGTAAAGCACGACAAAGAATGAAAGCAACAACAAAGGATGGATTTGAGTTTCTTCTGTTGAACACAAAATAAAGTTATTTTAATTCATTTTGGTAACCTCCAGCCATTGACTCCCATTGTTTTTTTTTTTTTTTAATTGCTACAAAAGTCAACGGCTGCCGGTTTCCAACATTCTTTAAAATATCTTGTGATCAACAGACAAAAATCAAATAAATGTTTGGACGCACTTGGGAGTGAGTAAATTCATCGAAAATTAAAAATTTTGGATGAACTATTCCTATTTAAAGAAACGCATGTTCTCAGATTGAAGATATTTGTAACATAAATAATCGAGAAAAAGACAGAAAACCTTTTTTCTTTTTTCTAGATATGCCACAGCTCATTGGTGAAAGTGCAGATTTATGTCTGTAGAGATAGATAATAATTTAATTTAATTGAACACTTCAAACGCTCATCAAAATGGTGCCATGCTCTCTTTTTTGTAACATGATTACAGTAAAGCACAACAAAGAATCAAAGTAATAACAAAAGATAGATGTGAGTTTCTTTCTTCTGTTGAACACAAAATAAAGTTATTTTAATTCATTTTAGTAACCGCCAGCCAATGACTTCCATAGTTTTTTTTTTTTTTTTCTCACTACAAAAGTAAATAGCTGCCGGCTTCAAAATATCTTCTTTTGTGATCAACAGACAAAAATCAAAGAAAGGTTTGGAAGCACTTGAGAGTGAGTGAATTTTCCTTTTTGGATATCTCTATCTAAAGAAGAGCATGTTTTCAGTTTGAAGATATTTGCAGCATAAATATTTAAGCATGATCCAAAAAGGTGATTATAATTTTAAAAAGACAGAAAACCTTTTTTCTTTTTTTCTTAGATATGCCACAGCTCATTGGTGAAAATGCAGATTTATGTCTGTAGAAATAGATAATCATTTCATTTGATTAAACACTGCAATAGAGAACGCTCATCAAAACGGCGCCATGAAAGCTCACGTTCTGCTTTGTTTGTAACATGATGTTGTGTTATTCGGACTTCAGGAGTGATGAGAAGAAGTGACGCATCGACGCCACACTCTTTGAGCATCGTCAGGATATTGTTGGAACAATGTCAGGGTATCGCTGATTGAGTGGTTGAAGTCCGAAAAGATCTATAATTGAAAAGGAGAAAAAGAGAAGATTGTAGCCTGTCAGGCATTCTGATATCTTTTTAATTACATTTCTTTTTCCCGGGAATGTGATGGTTATGATGATAGGCACAGCTCAGCTGCAGAAAGCCGCCTTCATTAAAAAGCAGGATCTTCAAGAACGTACTGTAAGACTAATTAAAATGGGAAAGGGGAAAGCTAGAGAGGGTGCGAATAGGATGGAGGAAAAATCTGCTATGTCTACATAATTACTTTTGCCCTTCATTTGAAGTTTTATTTTGCTTGGAAATTCAACCTTGAAATGAAAGCAAAACCCATAAAGGCTGGGAAAATGCTGCTGAGGAACATTTAATGATAAAAGGCAGTGAACGGATTGTGTACCTGACCACGGTTACATCTCTCTCTCTCTTTTTCAAAGAGATTTAGTGACATCGCCGCTGCTAAATTGGCAAAAGTTATGTTTTCAAATGGCAGCGCGAGGCGAAGCAGGAGTGTGATTCCCCTTGAATCTAATTCATTAATTGTTATGCTTCAGAATGTTCGAAAACAGAATAAGGGCATGAGAAATAATTAGGGACCCACAGCATGCGGAGGATGATATTTTAAAATTCAGTTTTCTTGTTTTTAACATCATTATCGGGACATGTTGAATCATTTCTACCTTTACCCAAGGTAAAAAAATAATAATAAACACGCAATCACCAGTCTGCCGCTTTTACATGAATGTTTTATTATTTGTTTATTTTCTCCTCATCATTTCTCTTTTTAATTTTATTAGTGTTTATTACTTTAATGAGCGTCAAAGTCTGGCCATAATAGAGGTAGTATCTCATGAATATTGTGGGTTTTTTCTTTTTGAAAATCGCCGGGCCCTCAGGAAGTGCAGCCCATCTGACACAATTAGGCCAGCGGGAGGCATTTATCAGGTCTTTTGAAGATGCTGCAGAGTTCATTTGATGTAAGGATGAGGTCTTCACCTGAAGTGCTGGTTTTGATTTGTCGCTGTGGTGCTTTTCGAGAGCTCACCGCCCCTTCAGATGCCCACAGCTCTTCCACAGACTCCTGCCTGCCAGATGAAGAGCCATTAGGACCTCTGATTGTTACCATATGGCCACAATGTAGACAATTTAGACAGTGACACTCTAAAGTGAGATGTCTTTCTGAGACAAGTAGACCTGTTAATACTATTGAAATCTATATGTTAATAAAATATCCATCTATATGTCTGTCTGTGGGGTGGCACGGTGGCTCAGTGGTTAGGACTGTTGCCTCACAGCAAGAAGGTCACTGGTTCGAGTCCTAGCTGGGCCATTTCTGTGAGGAGTTTGTATGTTCTCTCCATGTTTGTGTGATCCGATTTCCCTCATAGTCCAAATACATGCGGTTATAGTGAACTGGATGAACTAAATTGGCAGTAGTGTATGGGTGTTTTCCAGTACTGGGTTGTGGCTTGAAGGGCATCCGCTGCCTAAAAACATATTCATTCTACTGTGGCGACCTCTGAAATAGAAACTAAGCTGAAGAAAAATGAATGAAGGAATGTCTGTTTGTCCATGTAATCTGGAAAGCAAGCAAAAACAAAACATAAGAAAGGAAGAAGCAAATTAAAAGAAAGAAGGAAAGAGAAGAATAAAGGTTTGCAAATATTAAAATTTATATATTTTAGAGAAAGACTGTAAAAACAAAACAGAAAGTTGGTGCAAATGCCCTCCGTGGCAGTGTATTTGCATATACTGTTCTGTCCTACAGTATTACAACAAAGATCCTTTATTTTTTAAATAAAGAATGAATGAGAATAAGAAACAATCTGAATAATCATATTTAATAATAAAGATATGTAATTATATATAATAATTTTTTTTATTATTATTAGGAATTGAAAGAAAGACAGAAAGAAAGAGTTTGGAATATTTAAGATTGTGTTTAATTAAGAGGAAATCAAATAAATAAATAAATAAATAAATGAAAAAGTAAAAGGGAAGACAAGATAATTTTATATTTTTTAAATATAAGATTTATATTTTTAAACAGGAAATAAAAGAATAAATGTAAAAGAAAGAAAGAATTTGAATTTTGAAACCATGTCATTCATTAATTTCTAAAATTTAAATCAATAAAAACTCTGGACTTCAATGTTAAAATCATTAATAAAAAATAATTAATAAACAATTACTATTAATAACAAAAGAAAGAAAGAAAGAAAGAAAGAAAGAAAGAAAGAAAGAAAGAAAGAAAGATCCGACAGTTTTAATCTCAGTTTGTCCGATGAAAAAGAGTCAGAGATTCAGTCAAAGAAAGTTTTCTGAAGCTAGTTTGCAGTTTCATCAGCAGACGCGAGCTTCAACACTCGCACAGAGTTTGTAAACTGCTCTGTTTACAATTTCAAACTGCAAACAATCTCAAAACCACTAACAGCATCATACATAGAGATGTTTTAGCCTGATTGGTTAAAACACAAATAGACAATTTTGTATGCAGAGGTGGGGTCATATCTTCCTCCAAGGTAGGATGGATGCAGAAGCCAAAGTTGGCTAGACAGCCTGTAAGCTATTCAGAGCTGACCCCAGACCAGTGAGAATGACCCACAAAACAATAGAACACACACACAAAGTACAAACTGTTTTATACTTGAGGCTGTTTCTTGCTCTCTCAGCCATCTTATCAAAACTGGTAGTACACTGTAAAACCCAAAAAGGTAAGGTAACTCAAACCATTTGAGGAAACATATTGCAACAAACCATTTTATTTCAAAAACGAGTCCTAATGAGTACTGTGAACTTAATTCATTTGAGTAAACGAAGCAATTTGAACACAGTGAAACCCAATAAATGAAGAGAACTCAAACCAACTGACTACTGTAAAACCCAGTAAGTTAAGGCAACTCAAACCAGTTGAGGAAACCGATTGCTACAAACCATTTGAGTTAAAGAAAACTAATCTATATGAGTACTGTGAACTTACTCCATTTAAGTTGAAGTAAAGAGGTATTCAATTAACTCATTACCTTCAACACTGAATTCAAAACTCTTTTCAAATGAGTAGAATTAACTTTCAGTAAATTTTGAGTTAACTACCCTCATTTCATTTGATAAAGTGAATAACAGATTTGTTAGAAGTGATTTATAACAGAATCATAGTAACAGCTGTTTAGGTTGTATCAATCGTCCAGATTCACATGAGAGGTCTGCGTGACATCTTGAATGGAAGATCCTGAAGAAACAACACTGTAAAAAAAAGGTTGACTTAACTTAAAATTTTAAGGCAACCAGCTATAGGACTTTTTTGTTTTTACTCAACTTAAATCGAGTCAAGTGCAGTACTTGCGTTAAAATTTGAGTCAACTCAAATAAGCTCTGCAGCAAGTTGCCTTACAATTTTGAAAACCGTTCCAGTTTTACTGTAAAAAGGGATGACACTAAGGTCGTCATGTACTGTAATAGGCCTTTAAACACAAGTTCAACTTTATTGGTAATCATAAAGTCATAAGAAATGGATATGTGTTACTCCCAGTGGTGTAAAGTAACAAATTGCAAATACTCAAATTACTGTAATTGAGTAGTTCTTCTCAGAAAAACCCTTGAGTACATTTTTAGTATCGATACTTTTACTCCACTATTTTCCGCCAACCTGCAGTCACTACTTTATTCATGTCTATGGGGATTGGCTAAAGTAGAAAAAAGAGTCCAGCGATTCCTGTCCAATCAAATAAAGCATTAAAAGTGTCCAAGAAGATGTCCTTAAACAAGAACTAAATGATCTACAGAATGTTACGTTTACACATGACGACACAAATTGCATGTAAACGCATCAACTTTTCACAGTGTAATACTAATACTAAACTAAAATAATGAAAGAAAGAAAGAAAGAAAGAAAGAAAGAAAGAAAGAAAGTCAATGTTAATTATAAAGTGCTTTTAAAATCAACAAATGCTTACCAAAGGACTGTACAAGCCTGCCTATCAAATTATTTCAAAGTTCTGGGGCAACCACTGCAAAAGCACGCCCCCCCCCCTGGTTTTAACATTGTGCATGAAACAGCCAGACAGTGGGCAAATGTGGCCAGGATGCCGGGGTTAAACCCCTACTCTTTTTCGGAGGACATCTTGGGATTTTTAACAACCACAGAGAGTCAGGTCCTCGGTTTATTGTCTCATTCCGTAAGACAGCGCCCACTGAGCAGTATAGAGTCCCCTTCACTATACTGGAGTATTAGGACCCTCACAGACCACAGGTTGAGTGCCCCCTGCTGGCCTCACTAACGCCACTTTCGGCAGCAACCAAGCTTTCCCATTTGGTCTCCCATCTAGGTACTGACCGGGCGCAGCCCTGCTTAGCTTCAGTGGGTGATCAGCGCATCTACAGTAAGTGCCCTCGATTGAGTGTACAATTGAATTAACGTGGAAAGGTATCTTGGTGCTTGTCCATGTAGGGATTAAAAGACCAAGAATAAAATCTTAAAATTTACTCTAAAATAGAAAGAAAGAAAGAAAGAAAGAAAGAAAGAAAGAAAGAAAGAAAGAAAGAAAGAAAGAAAGAAAGGAAGAAAAGACTTGAACACAGAAGGAACCCTTGCCACATGTATTGTACACAAGTATTCGTTCCAGACAATGAAGTAATGCTTGCGTCTGTTTCTAAACTCCACCATGGACCCTGATGGAATAAATCTAAGCGCTGTTCATCTGTCAGTGGACATAAGGAGGCTCTGCGGTGTCCAGTATTAGTGAGGCGCGTGATTAAGGTGGACACCACAGGTTTCTTTGGGTTTCCTGAGGATGTGAGAGGATCTCCTCAGATGCTGAGATCAGCGTTGGTCAACCCGACTGAATGCCAACTCACTGAACAAACCTTGACCCGTTCAGTCATGTAGTGCTCAGTGCTGGAGGTATTGATAGTCATGGCTCGGGCCAGATGGCATGAGGAGACTTATTTTTGTTTGTTTGTTTTTACTGCACTAACTTTGATGGAACTTTTGTAGAATTGTTGAATTTTTAATATTGATACTTTTTAGAAACGTCAAAACTTATGTATGATGCATTTTACAGTCACTTAATAGTATTGTAAATGTATTAGCATGGGCATAGAACTTATTTATAAATGTATAGTTTATATATAAAATTGAAACTGGTATTTTGATACATATAATATTAATATATGTATATGTATAGTGCATTTCATAGTCCATGTCATTGGCCTATGAACATGTCCTGCTTGTTATCAAACTATTTCATAACAAGAAGCAATTCAATCATAACTTAGTTTTAAAACAGCTATCATAACATTATTTATCAATATGTGGCTCATTTTGGATTCTCGAAAGCCATTGTTTTTGTTTATATCCCTCAAAATGGTCTATAATACATATACAGTCAATATGTTTATTGTTTTACTTGAGATAAATTAAACAGAAATTAGGTTAAATAAATAAATAAATAATTTTTAAATAATTAAATAAATTAAATGATTAAAAATAGAAAGCTAAAATCTGATAATATAATATAATATAATATAATATAATATAATATAATATAATATAATATAATATAATATAATATAATATAATATAGGGCGACGCGGTGGCGCAGTAGGTAGTGATGTCGCCTCACAGCAAGAAGGTGGGTTTCCTCCAGGTGCTCCGGTTTCCCCCACAAGTCCCAAGACATGCGGTACAGGTGAATTGGGTAGGCTAAATTGTCCATAGTGTATGAGTGTGAATGAGAGCGTATGAGTTTTTCCCAGAGATGGGTTGCAGCTGGAAGGGCATCCGTTGCGTAAAACATATGCTGGATAAGTTGGCGGTTTATTCCGCTGTGGCGACCCCAGATTAATAAAGGGACTAAGCCGAAAAGAAAATGAATGAATAATATAATATAATATAATATAATATAATATAATATAATATAATATAATATAGTTCCCAGAGATGGGTTGCGGATGGAAGGGCATCCGCTGCGTAAAATCGTGCTGGATAAGTTGGCCGTTCATTCCGCTGTGGCGACCCCGCAAGGGACAAAGCCGACAAGAAAATGAATGAATGAATGAATATAATATAATATAATATAATATAATATAATATAATATAATATAATATAATATAATATAATATAATATAATATAATACATGAAACTCAACAAAATTAAGTCAAAAACTGAATAAAAAAACTGCCTGTCTGTTCATTTATCCATCCTTTTATTAGCTTCTGCTCACAAAGGATACATTTATTCAGTCAACAATACAGAATCACACAGTAATATTGTAAAAAAAAAAAAAAAAACTTTTGTTACTTGTTGTGTTACCATGTAGTTTCATATTTATCTACACTGACACATTATTTGCTTAAGTGGTATTTTAAATGTTTTTTTTTATTATTATTATTTGTTACAATTAATTCTTTTCTGGAGATTCCAGAGCTACTAGCTATCAAACATTGTGTTCTTACCAATAACATTTTATAATTGTATGTATGTATTTGTATTAGGGCTGGGTGATATGGGAGAAATGCAATCTTGATAATTATTTTGTATATTGAATGATACAGTGCATCCGGAAAGTATTCATAGCACTTCATTTTTTCCACATTTTTTTTATGTTACAGCCTTATTCCAAAATGGATTAAATTCATTTCATTCGTTCATTTTCTTTTCGGCTTAGTCCCTTTACTACTCCGGGGTCGCCACAGCGGAATGAACCGCCAACTTATCTAGCACATGTTTTACACAGCGGATGCCCTTCCAGCCACAACCCATCTCTGGGAAACATCCATACACACTCATTCACACTCATACAGTACGGACAATTTTAGCCTACCCAATTCACCTGTACCGCATGTCTTTAGACTATGGGGGAAACCGGAGCACCCGGAGGAAACCCACGCGAACGCAGGGAGAACATGGAAACTCCACACAGAAACGCTAACTGACCCAGCAGAGGCTCAAACCAGCGACCTTCTTGCTGTGAGGCGACAGCACTGCCTACTGTGCCACTGCGTTGCCCATTAAATTAATTTATGTTCTCTAAATTCTAAACACAATACCCCAAAATGACAATGTGAACAAAGATTTTTTTTAAATTGTTGCCAATTTATTAAAAATAAAAAACCTGTAAAATCACATGTACATAAGTATTTACAACCTTTGCTCAATATTTTGTTGATGCACCTTTGGCAGCAATTACAGCCTCAAGTCTTTTTGAATATGATGCAACAACCTTGGCACACCTGTCTTTGGGAATTGTTGCCCATTCCTCTTTGCAGTACCTCTCAAGCTCGATCAGAATGGGAAGCAATGGTGTACAGCCATTTTCAGATCTCTCCAGATATGTTCCATAAGATTTAGGTCTGGGTTCTGGCTGGGCCACTCAAGGACCTTTACCATGTTGTTGTGACGCCACTCCATTGATATTTTGGCGGTGTGCTTTGGGTCATTGTCCTGCTGGAAGATGAACCATCGCCCCAGAGGTAAAGAGCACTCTGAACTAGGTTTTCATTCAGAATGTCTCTGTACATTGCTGCATTCATCTTTCCCTCTATCGTGACTAGTCTTCCAGTTCCTGCTGCTGAAATAAATCCCCACAGCATGATGCTGCCACCACCATGCTTTAATTTAGGGATGGTATTAGCCTGGTGATGAGCGGTGCCTGGTCTGAGAGTCCTTCAGATGCCTTTTGGCAAATTCCAGGCAGAGAGTGGCTTCCGTCTGGCCACTCTACCATACAGGCCTGATTGGTGGATTGCTGCACAGATGGTTGTCCTTCTGTAAGGTTATCCTCTCTCCACGGAAGAACGCTGGAGCTCAGACAGAGTGACCATCGGGTTATTGATCACCTCCCTGACTAAGGCCCTTCTCCCCCGATTACTCCGCTTAGATGGCCGGCCAGCTCTAGGAAGAGTCCAGGTGGTTCCAAACATCTTCCACTTACGGATGATGGAAGCCACTGTGCTCATTGGGACTTTCAGAGCAGCAGAAATTATTCTGTAACCTTCCCCAGCCTTGTGCCTCGAGACAATCCTGTCTCGATGGTCTACAGACAATTCCTTTGTCTTCATGCTTGGTTTGTGCTTTGACATGCACTATCAACCCAGGGACCTTATATAGGTGTATGCCTTTTCAAATCATGTCCAATCAACTGAATTTAGCACAGGTGAACTCCAATTAAGCTGCTGAAAAATCTCAAGAATGATCAGTGGAAACAGAATGTACCTGAGCTCAATTTAGAGCTTCACGGCAAAGTCTGTGATTACTTATGTACATGTGATCCACATGCACTGTATGTATGTATGTATATATATATATATATATATATATATATATATATATATATATATATATATATATGTATAAATAAATATATATATATATATTTATTCATTCATTTTCTTGTCGGCTTGGTCCCTTGCGGGGTCGCCACAGCGGAATGAACCGCCGACTTATCCAGCACGATTTTACGCAGCAGATGCCCTTCCAGCCGCAACCCATCTCTGGGAATATATATATAAATAATATTTCAACATAAATTGTTAATGCTTCCAGCTTTAAAAGAGTATCTCAACAATGACTGAAGTCACAAATATTAGACGCTTTATTAAATAACATTTTAATTTATTGTTTATTAGCAAAAACAGATAACTTTACTAAGATTTTTTGCAGATTCAGATTTTCTATAATATACTTATCATATAAAATATATAAAAATAAATAAATAAACTATAATTAGTTTATTTACTAAAACAACTATAACAACAATAAAATATAAAGTACACAAACAAAAAAAATACTTATAGCATTTTCAATTACATACTTATTTTAAAAGCAATCTTTTACTTAATTAAAATGGTAGAAATATTCATCATTAAAATAAACAACTGTTTAACAGCAAATAGTGCAGGCGGGAAAGTGCATCGGGCTCGCTAATCAATACTGGGTGACGTAGCATATCTCTAATATCAACACAATTGTGGATTCCTTTTGTAGCATATGTCTGCTGTGTGATTGTCTTGTAGATCAGTATCGAGTAAAAATGTGCATAGCTTATCATCATTATCTACATCCATTTTATCGCGATTTGATATGATATCGTTGATCGACCCAGCCCCATTTTGTATATTGTATAATCTTTCAATTGCTATTCTATCTCAGTCCACCATTAATTTTTAAGGTAAAAACGCCAATTTGAGATCATTTGCCTAAAAAAATGCCTCTACACAACAAAATTGTGAATATTACAGTGAATAAATTATTCTTTTATTAGAACTACACAAATGTCCCCGTATCTGCCATATCGCAGAGATTCCGCATATGCACAACACCTGCATGATAGAATACGATGCATTCACACATACTCACACACGAATTCATAAGAGGGTGCCATCGCCTTCCTAAAACTCGGCAAGCCAGATGGATCCAGTCTCGTCCTCCACCCCCCCAACACTTGTCAGAAGAGTGCTTACAGTCTTCACAGACCAGTAATCTTGTGAAAGCGAGGCAGGTTACTGCTGGCATCATGTGTCACTTTGGGTAAAGTTGCTGTTGATTTTCACCCATATTCTTTTTTCCTCCGTCTGAGGAGAGGCGTGTTACTGTCATTGCCAGCTGTGGTGGCTCAAAACTCTCTCTCTCAAAAATAAAAAGATCTCATCTAATGGCTGAGGATGTTGCTCTCTGAAGCCTGTTATCGCAGCCACAAAAGAGCTTAATAACAGAGATTTCATTTATGACTCTTGTTTTCTTTCAGACCATACACTGGCATCCCGGAGGAAATACACTCTGATTACTGCAGTCATAAATTACACGTATTGAATTATAAAAATGCCCGTATTTTTCTCTCTGGATGGGACTTTTTTAGATTATTACTATAATGACTATAGTGAGCAGTCAGAGATATTTATTCTCTCTCTCCCTCTTTCTCTCGCCCAAGTTGCGGCCCCCAATTTTTCACTTCTCACTCTGTGAAGAAAGCTGTGACCAGGCATTTGCATCTGAGAAATGTATAATGACATGTGGGACACGTAAAATACGATTCCCAGTCACACAAAGAATAAAAAACGAGGGGCGAGGAGTTCACGCTTTCTTAATTAGTTTGCAGTATATGCGTAATTACGGCTGAATTTTAAAACGCACTTAAGGCGTTCTTCGCTCTGTTCGGGATCTAGTTCAAGGATGTCCTGCAGATACACTGTACAATCAATCCAGTGTTAATCGACTGCCATAATGTAATTACTCCTTATATCCACACACAATGAATAGCCGTTTACAAGGCTCAGAGGTGCAGGCGGAGATTACATTAAAGGCTGACGCAACGTGTGATGTTACTGTAAGTATAAATGATCAATATGAGCATTGTGTTTCGTCTCTGGTGAAACGACAGAGGCTTTAAATAAAAATCCTGCAACACAAAGAAGGGAGTTCCTCCCAATCCACCTTCCCCTGCGCCCCTGGCTTTGAATTTCAAGCATCTATAAGCAAGTCCTTCTACGTTTTTTTTTTTTTTTTTCTTCCTTGGAATGTTATAACAAATAACCAACTTAGAAATATACTCAATAATAGGATTCAATCCAATTTAATGCTTGTGCAGTTTGCTCCCAGCCTGATGATGTAATCTCTTGCCCACTCTATTGCTAAATCTGGCAATAAATAAATAACCTGCCAGGGAGAATTTGGGAATTGTTGTTAGTTAGGCTCGGGTGATTCAGGTGGTTATTGGATGTACACGAGCGGATCAGTGCGTATTTCTCATCTGGCAAGGTGAGGGATAAACGCCTTTGCTTGGGAAAAGAGAAAAGGGGAAAAGCAGGGAATGAAGCAATGATTCAATCTGAACAAAAGGGACGTTTTTTTACTTGATGGTTTGCTAAGGGATAGTTTGCTGAAAAATTGAAAAATTGTGCCATCATTTGCTCATGAATAATTCTTAACTGTATTGACTTTCTATTTGTCTGTGGAGCACAACATTTATCAGATGTTTAGCAGGATGTTTGAGCTGCTCAATTGCATACATTGAAATTGAGCTTCATACAAGAAAAGACAAAACATCACAGTCCATAAGTACAGTTGTACACCACACTACTGCAAGTATTGAATACATTTGCTAAAATAATAAATCTAGAGCATGTTGCAGGCTAAATAACTTAATTGCAGTAGCATAAAAGTTTTTTTTTCTCTTGAATGATCTGCCGATGAGAACACAGTAGCAGTTATTTTTTTTCACATTGTCTACTGCAGTTCATTAACCAGTATAATTTCAATCAATGTTACTTAAAGGGATAGTTCACCCAAAAATGATCACTATTTGCTCACTATTCAAGTGGTTCCAAACCTTTATGAGTTTCTTTATTTTGCTGAACACAAAAGACTATATGTTGAAGAAAGCTTTGATTTCCGTAGCATTTGTTTTTCCTATGGACGTCAATGTTCACAGGTTTTCAGCTTAAAAAAAGCTTTTAACCACTTGAGAGTGAGTAAAGTAAATTTTTGCTTGTGGTGTTGAACTATCCCTTTAAGGCAGAGGTGTCCAAACTTGGTCCTGAAGGGCCGGTGTTCTGGAGAGATTGGCTGTTTCTCAATTCCAAGAATGCTGAGAAAGGACTCGTGTTCTTGTGACCGGTTTTGCCAAGTTACCTCGGAAGAACGACCTCAGGAGACTACGAGAACAGAGAACGCGTCCTGTGAGAAATGAGATGCTGCGTTCTTCCTGACGGTCACATGACCTTCACGCGTTTTCATCGGAAAATTATTTGTACATTACAGCATGCATACAATGATTTATTGTTTTTCCCCTTTTCACAATATATACTATGAATAAAGACCTTATATATACGTTGCACAATACCAATAAAATTAATTTTAATACGAATTTCAGCAAATAAACACCCTTAATGTGTTTATGCCTTTATAAAGATTTTCATGGCAATGTTTACTTTAACTGTCTCATTTAGGGAAACTCCTGAGATAAATAAGTTATATCTCTGAACTTTCTTAATAAACCTATATAAAATGCTGCACTTCCCACCTTCTTTATTCAGCCGCAATGACTTTTGGTACCTCTCAAGCGAATTTTGCATTAAGTCTGCATCAACGCATCTTCGATATCAACAACACATCTGGGAACTTTCATGCGTCCTCTGTTCTTGCGGGCTTGAGTTTGGGAACTGAACTTAATCAAGCTCTTACTTGGGCTGTTTCTCAGTTTCATGAAAGCTGAGAACGTACTCACGATCTTGTGGAGACCGTTCCTGCCAAGTTACCTCAGAAGAACAAACTCAGGAGACTGCAAGAACAGAGAATGCGTCCTGTGAGAAAAGGGATGCTGCGTTCTTCCTGATGGTCACATGACCTTCACGCATTTGTAATGGAAAATTATTTAAATGTTACAGCATTCATACAAGGATTTATTGTTTTTCCCCTTTTCACAATATATACTATGCATAAAGACCACGGACACATGCTTTGAGAGCCTTTCTGAATAAATGAATAAAATACCAAAACAAAGACATCATTTCAGCACGGAAAACACAGTTTCAAAGCAGAATATCTGACTTCAGCATTGTTTTTCAGATAAACAAGTATATTCACTTGGCATGTTTCTTAAATATCTGCAAACATATTATGGTATTTTTATGCTTTGGAAGAGTCAATAACTTACATAAAGCACCTTTAAGTAATCCACCCAGCACTGCATGTATTCATTCATTTATTTGCTTTTTCATCTACACTCAATTTCATACCACATCCCCTAAAGGTACATATATAGGAAAGACATAAATATCTATCTTGTAGTCATACAGAGCCTGTACTCTCAGCTGTCATTGCTATTCCTCTGGCAGAGAGGATGATGGGATGCGTCTATCGCATATTAGACGTGTGTCACTCATATTGGACACAATCCAATTTGGAAACCATTCAGAGGTCGTCTAAACCGCACTCTGAGACTTATGTTTTGCGTATTTATGTTTTGAAGTCTCAAATTTCAGTCTCAGTCTGGTTTCCTTGTATCGCACATACATTTATGTTTACACCACTGCAATGGACGATCAATAATAGCGATGCAAAAGAAATACAGACCTTCCTCAGTGAGAAATTTCTAATCCTTTGTAAAAAATTTACCTTCAACCAAAATTATACTTTCCAACCATCCAAGTAATCAGCAGTTTGGGAATAGAGTCACGTCTCTTTGGTGCATAATTGAAACGCAGGTCATAATTACGGCCCACTACTTACACACTGTGACACTATGGCAGGCGCCGCCACCATCTCACAATTACACAAACATACGCTTGTCTGCTTCTGTTATTATCACTCATTACCTAAGACTCGAATGTCTGCGTTAATTACTGACTGTCATCGCGCCGAGCCCATTCTTGCTGTTGCACCATGTCCATCACTCCAGCCCTTGGGGTCCTTATCCGCGTAATCCATGCTAAGACAGGAGTGTGTCCGTGGGCGCTGATCCGGGTTGTCAGAGCTTAAATGACAGCCGCATGCCTGTAAGATCCAGTGGGATTGAAATGGTTGACAGTTCAGAGTCCACTAAGAGCCATGACCGTGCCATTCATTTTTCCTACTGGGGATTCCCCTGGCAGGCAGGTATGGAAATGGATTATTTGTGTACAGAAACTTTGGAGGAGGAAGGAGAGATAATGGCTTAAACGCATAATATAAACACAATTTGTTCTGGAGGCCTGGTGGATAAAGTCTAATAATGAGGCATTGATTGTGTTCTTTATGGATTTTTTTTTATTTTCATGAGCCTGTTAAGTATGATGAGCAGGCACATAAAGGTGCTGTTTATCAGTAAATAATGGTGAAAGATCTTAGCGAAGGCTCATTGATTTCAATATTCAGAAGGGATGTTTAACAAAAGTCGTATATATACCCCTTTATTTACTGCCTTTATTGTACTGTATATCCAACCAACAAACTTCTGGTTTTGCAAGAATGCTGGAGCATAACAATGTCTTGTTCCTGACTCACACTGTGCAATTTTTTTTAATAATCCTTTTACAATTGTAGCTTGTCAGACTTCCCCACATTAGACTGAAGATCTCAGATATCACAATGTCAGACTGAAAAGAAATGCCAAGAATACCATATGCCTATAAATAATGAAAAGAAATCTTGTCTATTAAAGCATAGTCTGAACAAATGACTCTTATGAGCTGCTTTGTTTTAGTGAATCATGCAGCAGCCTTCATATCTGTATGGTCCCAAATATTCAAATGTTCGAATATGATCCCCACGTCAGACTGAAAATCTCAGATATCACAATTTCAGACTGAAAAGAAATGGCAAAAATACCATATGGCTATAAATAATGATAGGAAATCTTGTCTATTAAAGCATAGTCTGAACAAATGACTCTTATGAACTGCTTTGTTTTAGTGAATCATGCAGCAGCCTTCATACCTTTATGGTCCCAAATATTCAAATGTTCGAATATGATCCCCACGTCAGACTGAAGATCTCAGATATCACAATTTCAGACTGAAAAGAAATGGCAAAAATACCATATGGCTATAAATAATGATAGGAAATCTTGTCTATTAAAGCATAGTCTGAACAAATGACTCTTATGAACTGCTTTGTTTTAGTGAATCATGCAGCAGCCTTCATACCTTTATGGTCCCAAATATTCAAATGTTCGAATATGATCCCCACGTCAGACTGAAGATCTCAGATATCACAATTTCAGACTGAAAAGAAATGGCAAAAATACCATATGGCTATAAATAATGATAGGAAATCTTGTCTATTAAAGCATAGTCTGAACAAATGACTCTTATGAGCTGCTTTGTTTTAGTGAATCATGCAGCAGCCTTCATACCTTTATGGTCCCAAATATTCAAATGTTCGAATATGATCCCCACGTCAGACTGAAGATCTCAGATATCACAATTTCAGACTGAAAAGAAATAGCAAAAATACCATATGGCTATAAATAATGATAGGAAATCTTGTCTATTAAAGCATAGTCTGAACAAATGACTCTTATGAGCTGCTTTGTTTTAGTGAATCATGCAGCAGCCTTCATATCTGTATGGTCCCAAATATTCAAATGTTCGAATGTGATCCCCACGTCAGACTGAAGATCTCAGATATCACAATTTCAGACTAAAAAGAAATGGAAAAAATACCATATGGCTATAAATAATGATAGGAAATCTTGTCTATTAAAGCATAGTATGAACAAATGACTCTTATGAACTGCTTTGTTTTAGTGAACCATGGAGCAGCCTTCATTCCTCCATGTTGCCAAATATAGTCATTGTAAGTGTTGCATCATTATATTTGGTTTTAAATACTAATACTGACAGTGTTAAAATAGGAATTTAAACTTAAATGACGTGAAAAGATGAAGTTTGCTTATGTACCCCTATATACATTTCGGGAGAGTGCCAAATACATCCCAGGAGGTAAGTTTTTTTTTTTTTTTTTTGCAGTTTTTGTTTTCGTGAATCCACCAGGGGCCGCTGTGTTCGCTTTTTAAGATCTCAAATTTCTCTCGCGAGTGCCATTCGTGCCTGCTCTTCTCGTGTAAATCCACCAGAGGCCGCTGTTGACTAATTGATTAACTGACCGACCGACCGATCCCTCCACCCACACCCTTTCCTAAACCCAACCGACAGTGTTTTGAAAAGCAATCCAGAAAAAGAAAGGCCCTCGTGGCAGCCTGATTTTTACCACCTTTTCAGATTTGACCACATTCTCACCCTGTTATTTACTTGTTTATTTTATTTTTTGGCTTTTGTTTTTGTCTTACTTGCTTTCTGGTGTCTCAAAACCTCCGACGTACATTGAAAAAAATTATTCAAAGATGATTCCTTGGATTTACTTTTTTTTACGTTAAGTGGTTGTAAACAATTTATTTGGGCTGAAATTAAACAAACAAATTAAGTTGAATATTATTACATTTAATTTGTTTGTTTAAATTCAACACAAATAAATAGTTTGCAACAATTTTGCAGACATTTTTTTTTCAGTGTATGCAGCAAACCACTGGACAAACTGGTAACAGAGGAAAAGCCATCCATACGGAGGTAAGCAATCTGCTGGCAATCGTGAAAAAGAACGCCGTCATACTGCCCCATAGCGTTTGTTTTAAAGACGAAATGCAACATAATTTGCGATCTCTAGAAATGTATATAGGGCTACGTTTTCAGAATGAGCCTATGTACATTACACTACAATATGTACACTATGTAAAGTAGCCTTATTTTGTAAATTTTTTGGGGAGTAGCTTTTGTTTGTTTTTGTTCATAGTAATATATGACAACACCGTATCGTAACACAGGCAGCGATCAAAACATGGACAGTTGATTGATATATATACAGTTAAAACCAGAAGTTTACATACACTAAAAAAAAGGAAAATAACCATTTTTTTTTTAAATGTCTGACGGTAAATCAAGGTGATGCAGTGTCGCAGTAGGTAGTGCTGTCACCTCACAGCAAGAAGGTCGCTGGTTCAAGCCTCAGCTGGGTCAGTTGGCGTTTCTGTGTGGAATTTGCATGTTCTCCCCACGTTCGTGTGGGTTTCCTCCGGGTGCTCCGGTTTCCCCCACAGTCCAAAGACGTGGTACAAGTAAATTGGGTAGGCTAAATTGTCCGTAGTGTATGAATGTGAATGAGTGTGTGTGGATGTTTCCCAAAAATGGGTTGCGGCTGGAAGGGCATCTGCTGCGTAAAAACGTGCTGGATAAGTTGGCGGCTCATTCCGCTGTGGTGACCCCAGATTAATAAAGGGACTAAGCTGAAAAGAAAATGAATGAATGATGAATGATGGTAAATCATACTAAACGTTTACTATTTTAGATCCGTTAGGATTACCTAAATGATTTACATTTGCTAAATACCAGAATAATGAGAGAATTTTTGTTTTTTGAGAATTTTTTATTAATTTCTAGACAGTCAAAAGTTTACATACATTTCCTTGGTATTTTTTTAGCTTTGCTTTTAAACTGTATAACTTTGGTCAAATGTTTTGGGTATCCTTCCACAAGCTTCTTACAATAGTTTGCAGGAATTTAGGCCCATTCCTCCTGACAGAATTGGTGTAACTGAGTCAGATTTATTGGCTTGCTCGCACAAGCTTTTTCAACTCTGCCCACAAATTTTTTATAGGATCAAGAGCAGGGCTTTGCGATGGCCACTCCAAAACATTCACATTGTCTTTAAAGCACATTTTAACTAATTTGGCAGTATGCTTAGGCTCATGGTCTGTTTGGAAGACCCATTTGTGGCCAAGTATTATTTTCCTGGCTGATGTCTTGAGATGTTGCTTCAGTATTTCTACATAATGTTCCTTCATATTGCCGTCTATGCTGTGAAGTAGACCAGTCCCTGCTGCAGCAAAACAGCCCCACAACATGATGCTGCCACCCCCATACTTCACAGTTGGGATGGTGTTCCTAAGCTTGTAAGCTTTCCCCTTTGTCCTCAAATTGCAACTCTGGTCAATATGGCCAAACAGTTCAATCTTAGTTCCATCAGACCACAGGACATGTCTCCAAAAATTTATCTTTTTCCCAGTGTAATTTAGCAAATTGTAATCAGACTTGTTTTGTTGATTCTGGCTTGTTGATTTTCCCATGTTGTCACACAAGGAAGCAGTGTGTTTGAGGTTTTCCTTAAATACTATTCTACAGTTGTGCCACCAATTAAGTCAAATGTTGTCAATTAGCCAATCAGAAACTTCCAAAACCTTGACACCATCATCTGAGCTTTTTCAGAGGCATAATAGTTTTATTGTATGTAAACTTGAGTTTCAAGAAAAGTTATAACAATTTCTCAAAAAAATATCTCTCTTATTATTCTGCTATTAAGCATAACAGAAACAAATTTGATAATCCTAACTTACCTAAAAGAGAAAAGGTTTAGTCACATTAACATCTGACTTTTTAAAAAATTGTTATGTGCCTTTTTATACAGTGTATGTAAAATTCTGGTTTTAACTGAGTATATACAGTTGAAGTCAGAATTATTAGCCCCCCTGAATTATTGGCACCCCTATTTATTTTTTTCCCCAATTTCTGTTTAACAGAGAGAAGATTTTCTCAACACATTTCTAATCTTAATAGTTTTAATAACTTATTTCTAATAACTGATTTATTTTATCTTTGCCATGATGACAGTAAATAATATTTTACTAGATATTTTTTAAGACACTTCTATACAGCTTAAAATGACATTTTAAGGCTTAACTAGGTTAATTAGGTTAACTAGGCAGGTTAGGGTAATTAGGCAAGTTATTGTATAATGATGGTTTGTTCTGTAGACAGTCGGAAAAAAAATAGCTTAAAGGGGCTAATAGTTTTGTCCTTAAAATGGCTTTTAAAAAACTAAAAACTGCTTATATTTTATATGGGGGAAACCGGAGCACCCTGAGGAAATCCAATGTTTCCCAACGTGGGGAGAACATGCAAACTCCACACAGAAACGCCAACTGACCCAGCCGAGGCTCGAACCAGCAACCTTCTTGCTGTGAGGTGACAGCACTAGTACCTACTGCACCACTGCGTCGCCTATATATATATATATATATATATATATATATATATATATATATATATATATATATATATATATATATATTGCAGCATGACTAAACTATATTTATATTTAATTTATAGCCATTAATGCAGCACAATTTTTAACAACCCCTCCTCCTTCTTCTTGAACTGAAACATGATTTATTAGATATATTATAGTTCATTTTGATAAAACAAAGTTACATCAAAAACTCTAGATATTGAATGACTTTCATACTTTACAAATACTGTTGCATTGCGCTATAAAATATGTTTTGATTAGGCCTGTATAACATTTTCTCAGTGTTTCTTGAGGTATTTGCATTCTAGTTACAACTTAACAGCAAAGATGTGGAAGTATGTGTGTAGTATTTATTGAATCCGCAAAAACCATGTAGCAATGCTTGCTTTAGATATGTCACCACGATTTTCATAATACTTTTTAGATCCACCACTGCATTGACCATACACTTTTATCCAACACAAGCTACAAATAAGGAATACCATTGTGAGTTATATACAGTTGTAAAAATTGGCATATACTGTACAAATGTTAAAATAAAACATTTTACGAAGTCATCAGGTTGCTTGCTTTACAACTTGAATTATCAGAATGTGAAATATTCTACCGTATGCAAACAAACACAAGAGAGACATTGAACATTTAAGTCTATACATACAGTACATTGCCAACCTGATTTCAGCAAGTAGGACATGTTCCTGGATTAACATCTATGTTGACCCTGGAACAACATTCCAATCCGCCAATTAGAATTAAGGAATATGTTCCCCATTTATGTTAAGTTTAGGCCTGCGGTTAGGTTTATGCACTTCTATGTGATTGTTATCCAACTATTATTGCTCTCTAATTTTGGAAATAATTTACAGTTATGGTTGGGTTTAGGGGTAGGGAATAGGTATGATTTACATTTTTAAACAAAAATGATGTTCCAGGATCAACATAGTTGTTAATCCAGGATCACATCATACTTGGCAAAATCATGACGTGCATATGTACATCATTAACATTTTATGGCAAGATAAATGTGGCGGTGTTGGTTTCTCCAAGGTGCTGTATTTCATTTATTCTTATTTCCCTAGTAGGACAGGTTTGAAAATATTGCTTTCATCTCTTGGGTTATTGAAGATGAGTGGGCATAAGTTGAGGCCAGGAGCACGAGGAACGGGCCTAAAGTGTGCAGTGCAGTCTCTTCACACCATGGACGGTTTGCCACTAAATCACTTGATAGCTGTACCTCTAATGGGGTTCATGAATCTGAGGTCTCAGAAAGCTCACTTAGGAGGAGGAACACTACAAGTGGTAGATGGAGGAGAAAGGAGAAAGCCAAAGCAATGCCGGCTGCACTTTGTCCCATCTCCACATCGCTTCCTTTGACAAATAATGTTCCTACCTCGGTCACATCAGCGACGGGGAGAAAATCCCATTAGCGGAGGGAGGGGAGAGAACAGCAATAGTTTTTATTTTTCGTTTTCACTCTCATGCTCTTTTTCATTTCCTCCATTGATAGAGGAGCATAAAAATAAAAACCACTTTAGCCTGTGCCGCCGGGGGTGGGATAGCATGTTATAATCAAATCATTACTTTTATTAATGTTCGGATGGCTTTTTAATAGATTTGTTTCAGTGTGTCATTCCTTTCTCTCATCAGTTCTCGGTGGCCTTTTTCTTTTGTTTGTCTTTTTTTTATATTTTCTGTTGTAAGCCCATAGGATATCTGTCCTAAGGAGAGAAACGTAGGGCGCCGGGGAAGCATTTGGTGATATTTCTGCCACCCTCTCAACACATCCCTCTTCATAATTTGTTTTCAAGACCAATGTTCTGCCCTGCCATACAATCCTGGCGATGCAGTTTTCTTGCTCCTGCTTCTGTTCTCTCGTTTCTTACAATTCTGCTTTTTTTTTCAGCAGATAAAGGTAAAACATGCAGCATCAACAAAACTAGCTTGTGTTTGCAAATGGCATTAACAGAAATCATATTATTCAACACGACAACAAGTCTCAGATTGCAAAGCTGATAATTTGTAATCTTAAAGTCACAAAAATGTTCTCAGATTCACTTTAGGTATTTAAAATGTGCTCTCTTTGCTACATTATTTTTCCACAATTTCTGTCAAAACTGCTCATCAGTTGATTTCAAGGGGTCATGATCTTAATGGGAAACTTTTGCAGGCTTCACATTGCGTACACAAAATAAATAGCATGTTAGGAACCGACCTTTTGATATTAGCATTTAAATAAATCAGATATCCAATCATGCAGTCGCTGTTTTGAGATGGAAACTTGTAATGTAGCAATCAACATGATAAATACAGCATGTGTTTGGTCGCTTACCATTATTTTTCATTTCAGAAACATTATTAATATCTAAAGGACAAGCGATAGCACATGCAAGGACGGCACATAAAATAGATGTTTTGAAAACCCATACACTTCCCACCTGGATAATCTGTGGATTTATATCTTCAGCCTGAAGTTAGTTCACAATTTAGCATTTTTTCATGCCTATATTATTCTCATTATCTGCCAATCCATATGCCTTTTGTCCTACAAAAAAAGAAAACGAAAATTATAATTGGACACAGGGATGATTGTTGGAAACCCAACTCTTGTTAAAACCTTAAATGAAGTTATTTGAGAAAGCAGTTGAAATGGCAGGTGGCAAAATACCAATTATATCACAAAACCGTGTTTTTCTTTAGAAGTGCGTGTCACATTAGTGGAGAGGGGGTGACAAAGAAACAAAGTAATTAGTTTCTTATTCTCCTACACTTTCTCTCTCCCGCATTGCACTTGTGTTTTAAGGGCTCTTTTAACCAGCTGCCTTTCTCCATGCTAGCATGTTAGGAGTGAAATACTTTGAACAATTTCCTTTCAAGATGTGCTTTTCTGCATGCTAAAAGTAGCACGTAGCATGTTCCTGGAATTGATTTATATCTTAATATGGCCTGTTTTACTTATATAAATTGCGTCTGCATTGACTTTGATGTGAAATGATTGCATTAAACCAATTAATTGAATCAATTAGAAAACTATAAACTGTTAACAAAAAACAACAAGCTGTTTAAAATAATGCATATATTTCACCTTAAGTTATAAGTCATAACAGGGTATAGGGCTGCAATTTTTTTTTTATACCTATTATGTATCACATACATATATCGTGACTGTCTATTATTGCTCTCAATGCTGTAATAGCACAGCACAACCAGGAACATGAAAGACCACTTGAAAATGCTCCGTTTCACTGGATTTGAGATTTATAGGTTTGTGTTTGAGTAACACTTTTGGTTTTATTTTGTAAAAATTTTATTTTTAATTTTATTTTATAACATGCCATTTTTCAGACATGTGTATATTGTTTTTTTTTTAGATGACACAATACCAGTTTTTAACTTTAAAAATGTTAATAAATCAATATTTGGCGGGAAAACCCTGTTTTTCAATGACAACAAACGAAAACATTTGTTATTCTGACCAATTTTTTTCAGTGGAAATCTGATACAAAATGTAACACCCTTTAATAATTTTTACATTTTATTTTTAATTGTGATGACCATTATTAGCTTAGCTTAGCCCCTTACAGTATCTTGAAAATGTGAGATCTTTGTGATTATTATTATGTTGATTATGTCCCTTTCATGAGGCGATATTGGCAAAAAAAATATCAAGATATTATGTTTCATATAATTCGATACAGATTATTATTGAATATTTTTAACAATACGTTTAGGAATATTAGGATTTGTTTTTTATTTGACCACCTTATTTTAATTTATCAACATTACTAAGGCAAATAGTTTTAATAGTCAAAAACTAAAATAAATAAACAAAATATCTGATCTCTTTATAATAAAATAAATATAAGTGTTAAAGAGACTTAAACTTGATAAATAAAATGTTGCAATGTGTGTGCAATGATAAAGGTAGATCAACAGCTGTAAGGTGTCAATAATAACGATACAGTAGACCTCAAACTCTGTAAACAAAACAAATTATGATAATCAAATCTGAGCTTTCAAGTAAAGGCACCAGCCATCATAATTCAAATACATATTGCAACATCACAAATTGTGAAGTTAAATGACTACATTACACCAATGCTAAAAATATCTTTCAGATGGGGTGCTAGAGTCTGGGATGCACAAGAAAAGAAACCAAAAAGCCACTCTGGTCTGGTGACATCCTTTTTTATATACAATCTCCTCACTGCTGCTATACGGCACTCCTTTTTTGGGTGTGAAGTGACAAGCGCGTGCTTTGTGTTTGCCTGAGGTAATTAGTCTGCCGTTATTACTGAAATGTGTATATTCCATACTGTACAAAGTGTGAAGCAGATTGGTTAGTTCTAGTGCTTGGGGCATTCTGAAAAGTTCAGATGTTTTTCAACTAGGTGTATCTAGAAAATGTGCGAGCGTTAAGTGCGCGCCGCTTGCACACCATGTGCACGTCACGCGTGCGTGCCTCCATTGGAAATGACAAACTGACACCCTAAGCTTATTGGCATTGCTTCCAAGGCACACGTTCAGCAGTCACATTTTAATAAAACTATAGCGCTTCATACTGAAACTTCATACTGAACTTTTTTTTATCATTATTGACAATGGTGTTCGGTCAATAAATACCAAAATTGATTTTATCGCCCAGCCCTACCCTTTCATATCTCTAAACCTTGAATATATGAAATATTTTTGTTTATTTTGATGTTTTTCCACAAACCCCTTAATTTCCCCTTAATTTCCTTCCATGACTTCAACTATTTTTAATTATTTCACTATTCCATTGTTTTCATTGATCCTCACTCCTCTGACCTCTAAAGGTGCTCTAGCGACAGACGTTAGAGGCAATGGTCTATAGCCTCCTTGGTAGAGCAACCGACTCCCATGCGGAAGGTCGCCGGTTCGATATCAGCTCGGAGCGTGTTGGGTGGTGTAGGACCGGCGGGGTTACATGTACATATAGATATGTATGCATTGTGTTATGTTGTAGGGTAGGCCTGAGTGATTAATCAAAGGCAATTTCATGCATATTTTGTCTATAAAGGTTAGTGAAAAATGCACAATAATTGAGTTCTAAATAAAAAAAAAATTATTCTAAATTAATCCAATGATAATGACATTGAGAAAGTAGTTAATATTATAATATTACAGCTATTTCCATAGGTTCTCGGTGAACAGCTCTATATAGTGAATGCTGCATGGGAAAATACCACATACTGTATAATAACATGTTTTTACACCAAACTCACTTCCTAACTTCAGCCGAGTGTTTGAAATAAATCCTTCTATGTGATGATTCCATAATCGGGAGATTATTAGTCATGCTGAATCAATGAAAGCACTAAAATCTTCAGTTTATAAAGCAACAATAGTATAATCTTCTTTGTATCATATTAGGAGTTTCTGTGTGAGAGCAGCCTCTGACCTTTGGAGATTTACTGTACTACTGATTACACAACTGTTGTTCTCTGACAAGATGTGCTTGACAATTGCAGTTTTGCTCAATTGTGTATGTGATTTCATTTTTAATAACAACCCTATTGTATTGTATTATAAATAGTTTTAGTTAACAACAGTTGAACTTCTGAGAGGCAGGAATAAAGTAACACATCCGCCCTGAGACTGACATCCCGGTGATTCCTGTTCCTTGTCACATTTTCTTGTCATTGATGATGATGCCATTTTAGTTGCTGTGCTCTGTTTTCGTTATACACCAAACCTAACCTTTTTTGATACAGCGCATTTCTAAGAGCTCTCATCTCCGCCATCACCTTTGAAACGTGCCCTTAGACAGCCACTCACGCTGACCTTCTCATAGCTAACGTCAGTTTGAAACGGCTGACAGAACGGTGACATAAAATGGCAGTAAGACCTCCCAAGCCTATTAGAATTGTTTCTGTTTTTCATTCACCGAGCAAAATGGAGAGACCCAAGGTGAAGTTTGATGTCTGCTGAACGCTTGGCAAGTGAAATATTCCACAGTTTCGTATATATAGCAAAGCTCTTAGCCTGTAAAAAAATGCATACCAAGACATAATGATTCAAAACTAAGTGGGATGTCCCGACGTGGGATGACAGTCTTAGCAGGAGTGGGACATAATGAGATGTAATACTGTACCTTTCAAACAGCCGGGTTTGTTGATTCAAGACAAGCAACCTGTTTCCTATGCCAGGAGAACTGGGGGAGTCCATGTCAAGTGATGCGAAATTGCCTTCTTTCTCCGACCTTATTTTAGAGTGCCATTAATGACCTGTGCAGCAGAAAGGGTGACCTGTCTAACTCTGTGACGTGTTTTCAAATAGCTGTATAATGAGCCGTGTCAACCGTCTGCTTTTGGGGATCTGAAGATGACTGCTTTTGGCTCTTTCCCACTTCAAACCGCGGTGAAATAAGCCACTTCTTTGCATAATGAGAGGACTGATTATCTTGGCATTATTGTTCATGTCGTAGCACTGTCTTTGAAGAGGTACGTCTGCTCCAAACACCTCAAGATGTCGCCTATGGTGATTAAAACTTGGCTTGAGATGCCAGGGCTTGGGAATGTGTCTGCGTGATGATAAAAAGCACATATGACTTCTGCTGCACCTCGCTGGCACCTTTAGTCTGTTTTCCCCTACGTCGCAGGCAGGGGATCGTATCTTTGAACTTTACGAATGCCTTTTGAAAAGCTCGGAAAATTGCTTCCCAAATGCTTTTGGACCATTGGTTATTCAGGTGGTGGCTGCATTTCTAACTATTCGCATTTGGATTGCAATAGGGCACAAAGTATCGCAATCTCCCTCCAGTTTGTTGGTGAGACTTGTGCTGATGCAAAAAAATGCCAGATTCTTGAACTAATTTCTATATATTATGGCATTTATTTATTTATTTTTGGCAAAGATTCATTGCGATTAATCGCATCTAAAATAAAATGTTGTTTTGGCACTATATATTTGTGTTTATTACTATGTATATGTGATACACAGACATACGTAAAATCAAAACTATTCAAAACTATTTTGTAACAATGACTACATTTGCATAAACATCAGTAATCAAATTATTTGCCTTAATCTGAATAAGACAATAACATGATTAAGGTGTTTACATGAGTTGCTTTTTGAATGTTCTGTTCATGATCCTGTTTTACATGTTATAGCACATAATTCAATTAACGTCATTAAGTTACCACGCTATCCAGATTTCCTCCAGAGTTTTTATGTAATTTTGGGTGTCTCATTTTTAATTTGTCAACTTTAACAGCAGTTTGGCACTTTCACTTTCATTCAGGAACATTTCATGCATACCCCCGTGACAAACAAGATATTGGATGCGAGTATGAACTGCTGGAAGAGTGTTGTTTCAATAAAATTTGTGTCTTAAAAAATGGATTAAAATATTATTTACTGTCATCATGGCAGAGATGAAATAAATCAGTTATTAGAAATAAGTTATTAAAACTATTATGTTTAGAAATGTGTTGAAAAAATCTTCTCTCCGTAAACAGAAATTGGGGAAAAAAATAAACAGGGGGCTAATATTTCTGACTTCAACTGCATATATGTATATTTTGTTGTATATTTTTTTTTCTCTCAAACATGCATGGATATGTGTATTTATATAAACATAATGCATATACACAAGATGCACACATGTATCATGTCAAAACAAACCTTTATTTTTTATGTGATTAATCACAATTCATCCTTGCCCAGCACTACTGTTTATAGAATCGGACAAAACTCTAGACTGCAAAAAAAAAACATAAATTAACAGTTACCCATATTATGTGATTCATGTTTGTTTTGTACATTAATATATGCCTTTGATTTGATTTTCATCTACGGGAGGGGAACTTCAATGCTATGTGGAAAAACTTCCACTATGGGGATTTCATTCAGAAAGCCAATCATCTGAAAGAGTATGTAAACGGGCCAATGAAATGCCAATGAGTTGGCAGCTTCAGCTTGCGCAATTAATTTTTCTATAAGAGCACAGTGCGAGCAAAGCCAAAGCATCATTTTCACTTCAGAGACTTCAACAGCCTTCTGAGAGAGTCGATGAGGGTTCCTCCAGCTGAGTTTCAGACAGAGAGTGAACGAGAGTGTGTGACACGCAGCGGCAGACGGTCGAGCTGGGTTTCTCCCTTGCCTGGCGTCCTTTGGGTCTGGTCCTCCAGAGCGGTATGTATTGTTGCGAATTTCCTAAAAGAGCAACACAGTCGTGCAGCCGTCCTTTTCAAGACGTTGCTCCGACTGTGCTTTTCTGAATGTGTTGGTTTCCTGTCCTCGGATAATGCGCAATCTATGCCATCACTGCGGTGGCATGTCTGTTGCGCAGTTAAGATTGCGGTTCGTTCTTGCAAAAGAGCCACCCACCCCAGTTGTCCAGTTGACATTTTCTCTGCCCTATCTGCATGCGCCTCCGCCTCACCACCCCTGATGGTGGAGCAGCAAGGGAGTACGAGTCAATTCCCCAGAATGAGAGTGCCATCACAGGCCCGCGCGGTGCCTTCTTCTGCTGGTATCAGTCTAATCTCCTGTCCAAGGCGTGTCGGTCTTCTGCCTCTCTCCCAGCCAGAGCCCACACAGCCATGGGCAGGCTGCTTCCACCCCGCACGCTAGAGTCCATGCGCGCACGCTGGCCCAGCTGGACGAGGGTGGTTCCAACCCAGACTTATTACAAGCCCCGCACCGCACCCGACTGAGCTCCACGGACTTCAAGTACGCTGTGTGTGCCCTGGGAAGGACGATGGCCACATTAGTGGTCCAGGAGCGCCACCTCGGGCTAAACCTGGCAAATATATGCACGGAGTCGACAAAGTTCACTTTCTTGATTCCCCCATATACCAGTCTGGCCTGTTCGGCGACACCGTTGGTGGATTCACCCAGGAACGGTGATCAGCAGTAGGGAAGTGCCGTATTCCAAACAGAGGTTGGAACATACCCACTGAATAGTGGAACCCATCATCTGAGCCAGGGCGAGCCGTGTCCCCCAAGAGTGAGAGCGCATCCTTTTGGGCGTTAGCACGCGGCGCCTCTCTAATGGGCATTGTAGAGCTGCGGGCTGGGTGACACCTATTGCGAGAATAATTAATCTTGAGGGGAGCTGATTTCCTCATGCGGTGAATGAGAAATTCGGTTAGGTGTTGTAAAACGCTTGCTGCGCCATTCTCTCTAACACGGAGATACGTGCGTTTATTCACTCTGTCAGTAGTTTGTCGATTGGCGCTTGGCGAACCGCTTGGCGAACCCTGCAGATATTCCTCCGAGGCCCCCAGCATCTGACTCAGCAGAGGAGTCAGTCACTGGCCCGTTACGTTGTTGCTATGCCCGCTGGTTATAGGTATAGGTACCCTATCTGGGTATAGGTGCCCGCTATGTGATATGCCCGCTATGTGATATGCCCATATGCTTATACTGCCACGGTGCAGTCCCCCCTCACAGGCGGACCCATGTCTTCCCTCACCGCTAACCATCTTATATTCATATGCGTACTCCCCCTTCTCAGGGCTAATCCATGTGCTCTCTTGCCACCAATCTCCCCACTTGGGTAGCAGGGTTCTTTCTTTGGCTCTCGACGAAGGCGGTCGCAGTTTTTCCCTCTTCGTCCCTTATCTTCCCTGGCTGGCTCTTCTTGTCTTGTCTTATTCTATCTCTGAGGCTCTCCGTGCCCTGCTATCCAAACGAATAAGGAATTATGGATCTGACCAACTGGTCTCTGAACACGATTGACACCATTTTCTCGACGAGAAGTTTGGCCTTGGGAGAGCCCACTTGCCCTGCCGGGACGTTTGCAGCTGGATATGTGATGGACGGGTGGGAGAAGTGGCGTGTCGCGTGCCTGGCTGCTCTGTCCCTGGAGGATATTGTGGATATCTATCTATTCGGAACTTTGATAACAAGGTTTCTGCTGATGGGCTTATGCGGCGCCCTGGGATATCGACGATTGATGAAAGCGGTCAGCGCATCTCAAAAACCCACCAAGCTGGCCGGCTTGATTGAAACTATAGTGGGCAGAAATGCTAATGCTCAGACTACTGCGTTAGAGCGCAAATTGGAAAACATCGGGGTGAAATTAGCGGCTTTGCAACATTATCTGGCCAGACCTGGAGACCAGTGATGGACATTAAATATCTGTGAAATGGCCAGATATTGTCCTAAATTTGAAATACTTTATTCTCTTTCGGCTCCCAGTGTTTTCCCAGCCAGACGGCCTCGGCTGGAGAAAAACAACTCCTCCCGGATAGCAAGATAAGGAGACACTCTGATATTCCTGCTCCCTGTCAAGGACACCTGTTGGACTATACAGGCTTACACACACACACATACACAGTTACAGATAGACTTCACTACCGAGTCCCTCATCCCACGCCTTCGTGTGCTTTCACCCACTGGAGGGGGTAGGCGGGTCTGTGACCAGCGCTTTTCAGCTGCAGGCCTGATGGCTGCCCGCGCTTGCCGGACTATAGCCACATCCCCTGTTCCCATTGCCTGTTGCGATGTTTTGTCTTGTCTATGTGTTTATGTGCTTGGTTGCCAGGGCTGGTTTTATCCTTGATCTGACTCTGCCCTAATCTTAGAGCTGAGTGAGAAGGAGTTTTTTTTGCCTATCTTTCCTTATGTATCTTACTTCCTTTTTCTAAATAATACCTCCCCTTGACTTGTCTTCCCCTGAAATGTTTGTGCATGGTCGGGGGGGTCCAATTTCACTATACTGTATGTCAGTGTATGTGAATACATGGAAGTGTATGTGACAATAAACAGCATATCATCATCAGGTGGCCTCTGCAGCGTCCTCCCTATCGGGACTGCACGCTCCCAACGTACTGTCGTATTAAATTCCTAGAAATTATCTAGACCCATTTGCGACTCCCGAAAAATATATCTAAATTCATAAATCTTCTGTTGAAGTGGGATAAGTAAGGGCCAGGGAACACGTTGGAAGACCACACCTCTGGTGATGCAGGTGAACGCTCTCTCTTGCCTGGCAAACCTCTCATCGGGGGCAAAGGTAAGGCTCAATCATTATGGTGTTTTCCATACATTTCCCCATAGTGGAAGTTTTTCCACATAGCATTGAAGTTCCCTTCCCGAAGGAGAACGCTCCGGTTACTAAGGTAATCCTCGTTCCCTGAGGGGGGGAACGAAAATGCTATGTTCCTTCACCATAATGATTGCCCCTTAGCTGTTGAGGTGAAAGTCTCTTCCGCTAAAAAAAATGATGCTTTGGCTTTGCTCGCACTGTGCTCTTATAGCCAAATTAATTGCAACGAGAATCAGCTGCGCATGGCATTTCATTTTATTGGCCCGTTTACATAGTCTTTCAGATGATTGGCTTTCTGAATGAAATCCCCATAGTGGAAGTTTTTCCACATAGCATTTTCGTGCTTTGTGTCAGCCTTTTTTATTTAATAAATTTGTATTTTTGGAGCTTTGGTTTTACCACCTTGGTTGAATTTATAATTTTGCACCTGTTGCGTTTTTGGCTGAGCACCCAGTTAAGAGGGATGTGCGTGCTTTTGTACAGTTTTTCATTGTATTACAAAACAAAAATCTGCTAACAAACTGCCAGTACTTTTTGTGTTTACAGACTTCCTTTGTCACCCACTTTAAATGTTATCACTCAATTGTATGGGCATTATCAGTGGTTATCAGCTGATATATATAGGCCAGAAGAGGCCTTCTGCGCCTACTGGTAGGCTCAATAAGCTGTTATCATCCATCCACATGGTTAATCAGATATACTAATAGAGAAGACTCCCGGTTCAGATCTGTTTTTACATTACTGTGGCGGTTGGGTTTAAGGTTGGGGTAAGGGTAGACATTAGTAAAATACAAATAATAGGAAAATGTATTATTATTATTATTATATAAATAATTCTTGTTAACTTCCGGCCACAGCCGTATGTGATCTATAGCTGATTAACCATGTGAATGGGTGATAACAGCCTTCTGAGCCTACCAGTAGCCGCAGAAGGTCCCTACTGGCCCATATCTATCAGCTGATAACCACTGATAACACTCATTCAATCAAGTGATAACATTAGAATCGACTGTCTGTGTATATCTATTATTTCCTATAGAATATAATGTTTCAAACTACTAGAATGTCAATAAAAGTAAGTTCGTTAAAGTGCAGAGTTGAACTGTCAAACTTTAAAGTCGACAGAGCAGAGATCAATAATGCTATTCATAACCATAAATATATGAATACACCTGTAAATCCTAAAATACAGAACCTGTTATTTAACGGATAACGTGTTACACTGTATATCCATCTCCCTTCCCTTCCGTTCAGAAGCTCACAAACTAGCCAAAGCTTTAAAATGTATCCTTAAGTGCTTGTATCATAACATCCCACTCGTGTAGACATACATCTTCACAAATATCCCATCAAAAAAAAAAAATCTGACACACAGACAAATACAAATACCAGGCTTTGTGGAGAAGGTAATAACCAACCTGTCATGTCACATACACTGTTCACTAGATTACGAAGTAATTGAATCACAGTTGGCACGGCAGGGACCATTATACCTGTGAGAGATGTGCAACGTGGTTAAGTCATCATATTTATTGCCCTCACTTAATCTCTTTTGCTCTCTTCCCTTCAATAACGGTAACCTCCCTGCCCCCCTCCTTAACAAGCTTAACCAAAGGCCGTGCAGCTTCCTCTGTGCAACCAAACATCTTCAGTTCCAGCCGAGGCTTCAAATGATTAGCAACCAAGCAACCGCCCCTCAAGGCTCAGATCTGCAGCAATAATACCCAGGCAAACCTAATTACCTAAAGAGATCAACCTTCCCCCTCTACACACTCCACGCTCCCATATCAGGTAAATCTAATAGCAAGGTGCAATATCAGAGAACAATGGCACCATTATTTTTCATCAGTGTTCTTCGGAAACCAACACCTCGGAGCGGCGTTTAGCTGAGAGCCACCGCCTGTGCCGCATCTAATCGTGGGTGCTTGCCCCAGATTTCCTTTCGGTCATGTTGCGGCAAGGGGATTGAGTTATTGCTTCAAATTCATGAATATGAATTATTACATGGTTTTCACTGTGATCAGCGCTGTGTAAACGCTGAAGCAGATGGCTCTTCACTTTAGCACAAGTCGTCGATGACTCTTTAAAACTTCTAAGAATTTTCAATCGGTGCACAGGTGTTTACTTGACAGCTTTTTGCCAGGGGAAATTCTAATAGCAGCTTTAGATTTATTTTATTGGACTGTTTCTTGCCATCACATACACAGGAGGGCTGCACTTTTGAATATTACTGTTCAACCTACTGTTGTGCCAGTTACTACAACTTCCACTGTGATGTTTTAAGTTGATATTGAATAATGTCAGGCTACGGTTATAGAGATTTAGGTTACATTTGCATTGTAAGACTCTTACATTTGCATTGTAAGCCCTGCCTGTTTGCATTTACTTTAAATATGACTGGCAATATCATTGTTCAACTTACTATTGTGCCAATTACTTTAACTGCGAGTCTGATGTTTTAAGTTGATATTGATTTTACAACTCCACTTCGCAAGATTCAGATAGAAAGTCAGGCCATAGTTACAGATTTAGTTTGCATTTGTGTTGCAGGACACTTCACAGTGTTGATCATTTAATTATATTAGATTTTTGCCTTGCCTGTTAATATTCACTTTAAATATGACTGGCATCTGTAATGTGTGTTTACAGTACTTTATTTCCTAGCTAAAATTAATATGTTGGTGATCATTTTCAGATTATTGACATCTTTCACCCTCGGGTTTTGAATGTTTGCTGAAGCTATTAATATTTTATTATACACTTTGGGTGAAACTGATTCATCCAATGGCAGCATTCATTTAAAAGCTGTCATTGGTGTTTTCAATGCAGAACTTGACTGAACTGAGTAAAATTTACGGTAACACTTTATTTTGATTTTGTTCATTTGAGTATTAGTAGACTGTCTGCTTAATATCTGTTAATACTGCTTCAACAGACATTTAACTGACTATAAGAAACTTTGCAAGTACATGTCAACTAACACTAACCTTAACCCCAACCTAACAGTATACTTATAATCTAATGAGATTAATGTGACTTAAAGTCAACAAACGGACCATCAAAATAAAGTGTGACCATATATATATATATATATATATATATATATATATAAACAGTACAGACCAAAAGTTGACACACCTTCTCATTCAAAGAGTTTTCTTTATTTTCATGACTATGAAAATTGTAGATTCACACTGAAGGCATCAAAACTATGAATGAACATAGTGGAATTATATACATAACAAAAAAAAGTGTGAAACAACTGAAAATATGTCATATTCTAGGTTCCTGAAAGTAGCCACCCTTTGCTTTGATTACTGCTTTGCACACTCTTGATGAGCTTCAAGAGGTAGTCACCTGAAATGGTCTTCCAACAGTCTTGAAGGAGTTCCTAGAGATGCTTAGCACTTGTTGGCCCGTTTGCCTTCACTCTGCGGTCCAGAACACCCCAAACCATCTCGATTGGGTTCAGGTCCGGTGACTGTGGAGGCCAGGTCATCTGGTGCAGCACCCATATCACTCTCCTTGGTCAAATAGCCCTTACACAGCCTGGAGGTGTGTTTGGGGTCATTGTCCTGTTGAAAAATAAATGATGGTCCAACTAAACGCATACCGAATAGCATGCCACTGCAAGATGCTGTGATAGCCATGCTGGTTCAGTATGTTTTCAATTTTGAATAAATCCCCAACAGTGTCACCAGCAAAGCACTCCCACACCATCACACCTCCTCCTCCATGCTACACGGTGGGAACTAGGCGTGTAGAGTCCATCCGTTCACCTTTTCTGCATCGCACAAAGACACGATGGTTGGAACCAAAGATCTAAAATTTGGACTCATCAGACCAAAGCACATTTCCACTGGTCTAATGTCCATTTCTTGGGTTCTTTAGCCCAAACAAGCTCTTCTGCTTGTTGCCTGTGCTTAGGAGTGGTTTCCTAGCAGATATTCTACCATGAAGGCCTGATTCACACAGTCTCCTCTTAACAGTTGTTCTAGAGATGTGTCTGCTGCTAGAACTCTGTGTGGCATTGACCTGGTCTCTAATCTGAGCTGCTGTCAACCTGCGATTTCTGAGGCTGGTGACTCAGATGAACTTATCCTCCGCAGCAGAGGTGACTCTTGGTCTTCCTTTCCACATATGAGCCAGTTTCTTTGTAGCGCTTGATGGTTTTTGTAACTGCACTTGGGGACACTTTCAAAGTTTTCCCAATTTTTCAGACTGACTGACCTTCATTTTTTAAAGTAATGATGGCCACTCATTTTTCTTTACTTTTTGCTTTACTTTTCTGCTTTTTATATGCCATAATACAAATTCTAACAGTCTATTCAGTAGGACTATCAGCTGTGGATCCACCTGACTTCTTCACAACACAACTGATGGTCCCAACCCCATTTACAAGGCAAGAAATCCCACTTATTAAACCTGACAGAGCACACCTGTGAAGTGAAGACCATTTCAGGTGATTACCTCTTGAAGCTCATCAAGAGAATGCCAAGAGTGTGCAAAGCAGTAATCAAAGCAAAAGGTGGCTACTTTGAAGAACCTAGAATATGACATATTTTCAGTTTCACACTTTTTTTGTTATGTATATAATTCCACATCTGTTCATTCATAGTTTTGATCCCTTCAGTGTGAATATACAATTTTTATAGTCATGAAAATAATGAAAACTCTTTGAATGAGAAGGTGTGTCCAAATTTTTGGTCTGTACTGTATACAGTATATATATATATATTTTTTTTTTTTTTTTTTTTTTTTTATATATATGAAATATATAAAAATATAAAGATATAAAATCTGAGATATGACTATTTGAAAATATGGAATCTGAGGATGGAAAACAAAATATAAATATTTTGAGAAAACCTTTTTTAAAGTTGTCCACAAGAAGTCTTTAGCACAGCATAATAAAGGAAAATACATAAAATGTATTTTTTAAAAACAATTTTATTTTAAACGTCGTACAAATTGACAAAGATTTACTTTTTCTTTTTATATATTTTTAGGGTTTTTCTTTATTATATAGAACAGTGGAGTTGAGACAGGAATACTGTATACATGGAGAGCAGAGAGACGGGAGAGGGATCGGCGAAGGACCTCGAGCAGGGAATTGAACTCAGGTCGCCATGAACACCACAGTTCTACATGTCGGCACACTTTACTACTGGGCTATCGGCACCAACTAAAGTTTACATTTTCAGTTTAGCAAAAACAAACAAATACAACAAGCATAATTTATAAACTCAAAAAACTTGATACACTGAAAGAAAAAAATAATAAGGATATTAAATAATATAGCAATGACATATTTGTATAATCTATATACTTTCAATGTCCTTCAATGCAACAAAAAGTGTCACCATCTACACCAGGGGTGCCCAAACTCGGTCCTGGAGGTCCACTGTCCTGCATAGTTTAACTCCAACTTGCCTCAACACACCTGCCTAGAAGTGTCTAGTATACCGCTTGATTAGCTGGTTCTGGTGTGTTTAATTGGGGTTGGAACTAAAATATGTAGGTCATAGAATACTTTAAATTAGACCAAAATATATGAATAAGGCAGGGCAGGGGGTCATTCCCCATCTACTCAGATGGATGGGGAATGTCTACAGGACTGTCTTCTTTTTTCTAAGAACACTCAATTATATGTTTAGCTTCCAGCAAGCATTAAATGATCAGCAGTTTTTCATGTTTAGTCACTTTAAAGTTTAATAGACAAATATGCAATATACTCAAGCTGGGATCAAGAGGAATTACAATCATACCTTAAAATATTCAGTATTTTAACCCAAAAACAATTGACTCTAGTACACACCCACATTCAATGAAATAAAGTTCCTATCTCTTGTCTACATTCATAGTTTGTATCGAGGAATTTTGGGTTAAAATGATGTAATTTAACTGGAGTTAAATACTGTCTGCTTAGCCATTTATATTGAAGCAATCTGAAATGTGTGCTTGTTGTCTGGGTTTGGGCTTTTAAACAAGCTTTTTACAATGTACTTTTTTTATACGTATAGCTTAATTAAATCTTTATAAATACAATTTACTACAAATATTTCACCAGAAACATATACAATTTTATACTTGACCTTTCACCGTTCCTTTTGTTCATTTGCTCTCAGTCAGATCTAAATATAAAGACACATCTGACCTTAAACTGTCCACAAAATCTTATTTCATTGTTTTAACTATTGTCTGACTCTCACCTCTTTCATTAGCTTTCAAATGGAGCATATGTGATTTAAAATGTGAGACCAATGCATACTATTTTTGGCTTTTGTTGTAAATATACCTGTGTAACGTATGACTGGTTGTGGTCCATGGTAACATTTTGGGTAACACTTTACAATAACAGTACATGAATAATGATGTATTAATGTGCAAACTAAACATTACTTTATAATGAATTAATGATGAGTTAATGTATGCACTAATCATGAACTAACTTGAACTACAACATGAGTCACATGAGTTCATGTGTGAATAACGGCTACCTTAATTACTTGTTAGTACATGTTGTTAATTAATGTGTTAATTAACATTTAAGTTTAAGCTAAATGTAACCAACGTGAACTCATGAGCTGTTAATGTATGATTTTGTCATGACTTTACTTCGAGGGGCACATCATCATTAACTCATCCTTAACTACTCATGAACTCCTGTTTATGCTGACGTTGACAGAACACTTTTCTATTGTTATTCAGTGTAAACTGACTAGTTGGACGTGCATAAGGAGTTCATGAGTAGTTAAGAATGGGTTAATGATGATGTGCCCCTTCAAGTAAAGTCACAACATAATTATACATTAACATATCATGAGTTCATGATGGTTAAATTAAGCACAAACTAATGTGGTAATTAATACATTAATGAACAAACAATCATGTACTAACAAGTAATTAAGGTAGCCGTTATTCACACATGAACTCATGTGACTCATGTTGTAGTTCAAGTTAGTTCATGATTAGTGCATACATTAACTCATCATTAATTCATAATAAAGTAATGTTTAGTTTACATATTAATACATCATTATTCATGTACTGTTATTTTAAAGTGTTACCACATTTTGTAATGTGATGTGGATGCTGGCAACGGGGTCCAAATGCAGGGTTTATTGAACAGAGAATGTCAAGCAAGCAACGGTCAACACAGGGTCAAACAGATGAATACAGGAAATCCAGAGTCGTGGTCAATACACTGATGAATAGTCAGTACAGGCAGGCAGTAGGTAACGTAAACAAACAAACAGGGCAAGGGTCAAAACACAGCAAATCAAGGCAAGAGAAAACGCATCGTAATGATGACAAAGACAGTATAACAAGACTCAGCACTGATGTGTGATGTGCTTCTTTTTAAAGTCCATGTAATCAATTCTGAACAGCTTCAGCTGTGTGTTAGCAATCAGCAGGAAAACCAGAACAGGTGCGAGTGAGCGGTGCATGACTGAACTTGTAGTCCGTATACCAGCGGATTTGTAGTTCTATAATCAATATGCGTGTTTACAAAGATCTGCCAGGATTAGATTGCTGTGATTGTGACTTATTCAATAGAAAAATCCCAGAAATCTGTTGAGTGTTTTTTATATTAAGCATAAATTACATTGTAATCTAAGTATATACAATACATGTATCCCCAATATGTTCAAAACTCAATCAAATATGTATTGTCACATAGATGCCCTCCTGGTTAGTTGCCTTTATTAAGAGAGATAGGTTTTCTCATCAACATGTCTAGTGTAGTCAGTGTAGTATTGTATTCTTGTCATTACAGCCTCGTAAGCCAAGAATGAAATGCAGTCCCTTTGGAACTAAAGTGAGACAGCAATACAATTTCCACCCAACAGTACTGGTAGTGTGCTCATAGACAAGACAAATCTCTGTGTTCAGTCATATTTTCATCACTATTGTGTGCCAAAGAAACAAATACAATACACTTGGGATTGATATGAGTCTTAAATGAGTAAATTCTCAGCAAGAAACATTTAAATTATTGTTCACATTACTGTCTCGGATGATCGTGGCTTAGTAGAAATCACCATTTTGACTATAAACGTCTGAGTTTCTCGGCGATGTGAAAGAGTTTATTCTAAGAGAAAGTGACATTGAAAAAAAGAGGCCTGCCACTTCCTATGCCCACCATAATTGGCAGTAATGCTTGTTTGGCAACTGGTCCATGGTTGCCCAGCAACTATGTTTAAGCTTTCAATTTGCAAGCTATCCAGCAAATAGAATTTTTATCATGAATGTTTACAGCGGCGCAGATGAAAAACAGCCAACAGTGTGTTAACTTGTGTTTGATTTTTCATTTGGTTTGCTGACATTAGTGTGACCAGTAAACATACAGCCAAATGCAGGACTGAAGAAAATAGTCCCTCTGTTTTTTCATCTATTGCTGATCTGCTCTGGAGATATAGTACAAACTGTTACAGCGTAGGGTGCAAAAATGAGTTCACCTGACTTACGGCTTTCTTTGGCAATTCTTTGTCACGCTAAAAAATAATAAAAAAAGGAAAAAACTGAAGGTTGGTGCTGACCAGAAATCTTTTAGCACAATATGTTTGGTTAACCCTTGTGTACTGTTTAAATTGATGACCCTTTCGTTATGTTCATGGCTGTTTTTGTCCCATTGACTTCTATTATAATGACATCTTTTGATTGCAAACCCATGACACCATATACTTATGCATTCTTGATTGTCGGTGATTTTGGAAGAGGTAACACTTTTTATTTTTACTGTCGATCATCATTTGGCACTGAAATTTGTGATAACCTGTGTGTACTTTAAATCAACTCTGATATTCATTCATTCATGAATGAACAGCCAACTTATCGAGCATATGTTTTTATGCAGCGGATGCCCTTCCAGCTGCAACCCATCACTGGGAGACACCCATACACTTCCATTCACACACATACACTACTGACAATTCAGTATACCCAATTCACCTGTACCACATGTCTTTGGACTTGTGGGGGAAACCCACGCGAACACGGGGAGAACATGCAAACTCACAGCGAAATGAACCGCCAACTTATCCAGCACATGTTTTTACGCAGCGGATGCCCTTCCAGCTGCAACCCATCTCTGGGAAACATCCATACACACTCATTCACACTCATACACTACGGACAATTTAGCCTACCCAATTCACCTGTACCGCATGTCTTTGGACTGTGGCGGAATTCGGAGCACCTGGAGGAAACACACACGAACACAGGAAGAACATGCAAACTCCACACAGAAACGCCAACTGACCCAGCCGAGGCTCAATCCAGCGACCTTCTTGCTGTGAGGCGACAGCACTTCCTACTGCGCCCTCCAACTGACTTAATTCTGTTATATTATATTATATTTTGTTTTGTTTTTTATTATTTGTTTTGCATTGACCATTTCAGTTATGACCATATAATCATTGATATATCTTAGTTATTAATTTAGTCATTCAATTATTTTTAGATTTTTAATCTATTTATGTTTATCATTTGTTATATTAATTATTTATTGATTTGATTTGATTTGATTATTTTATATATTCCTTATTAGTTGTTCTGCTTTTAGTGCTTTTTTCATTGTTTAGTGTTATAGTAATGGTGTTTCATGAAATGTTCCTTTCCACTGACATGAGATATTGAGAGTATATCTCTAATTCAAGATCTTGTGGCCTGATGTACAATGCCCAGCATATACAGTTGAAGTCAAAATTATTAGCCCCCCTGAAGTATTAGCACCCCTGTTTATTTTTTTTCCCCAATTTCTGTTTAACAGAGAGAAGATTTTTTTCAACATATTTCTAAACATAATAGTTTTAATAACTCATCTCTATTAACTGATTTATTTTATCTTTGCCATGATGACAGTAAATAATATTTGACTAGATATTTTTCAAGACACTTCTATACAGCTTAAAATGACATTTAAAGACCTGAGAAAAATGATAGACCTGAAAAAGCGAACACTGCGGCCTCTGGTGGATTCACGAAAACAAAAACTGCAAAATAAAACGTAACTCCTTGGACATATTTGGTTCTCTCCAGAAATGTATATAGGACTACGTAATCAGAAAGAGCCTGGGTTGAAACCATTCCTAACAGCACGAAGACTTTATTAAAACATTCATAATTTTCTAATACATTTCAAATGTTTCAGATACACGGTGTATCCCCAAATGCATTAATGCATGTTTGCAACAATTCAAAAATAATCAAAAACATTCTTGTACATTACTTTTACAAATACAGCTTGAATATGTGTATATATGGCCTTGAATATATTAAAAAAACAAACCATCATGCATTATTCATTCACCTGATATGGGGTAGTCATCAGAATGAGAGGCAGCCTGTTGAATTATGAATATGGAACACATCACTGCATGATTATCATTCAAATTTGACTTCAAGAGGTTAAGTATTTTAGTCTCCGCCACTGAGGTGAATTTAACGTGATTGTGTTGATTTTCTAAAACGTGACTTTGATTAGGAAAACACTTTTTTTATGAGTTTAATATCGAATTTTTGACTTGTCCAAGTAAAACAAGACAGGTCAAAGTGCCAAAGCTGCAGAATAACTTCAGCTGAGCATGATTAATATTGATAGTGCGGCTCTTTGCAGAAGGCCGAAAGGCAAGGCCAGTGGACAGAAGTCTGACTTTGCAGGTAAAGTTTGAGGATTTTCCTTTTTTTCTAAGAGCATATGTTCTGAATAAAAGGAGAGTGCTACACTGATAAGATGTCTGGAGTTTTATATTAAATTACTGAACCGCTTTGATGTGTATACTGAGTGAAAGAAATGTTTGATAAAAGAAATTCAGCAACATACAAATCTGGTTCAAAAGTTTTGGCCTGCCACTGGATCTGGTCTTATTAATATTATTTTTGTGTTTTAATTCAACAGGGGTTAAGGTTTAGTTGTTAACTTGACTTCATCAAAATATAACTATATGTATTATAATAAAACACACTGCCTGGCCAAAACAAACGGTTGAATTTAAGCTAGCAGAGACTTTTAAGAGTCTGTGACTGGACACTTATTGAGGTTAATACATTTCTAGCTTGTGCTATGTTTTACAAGAGTTCTTTAACCCTCAATGCAGATTGCGTCATTTTTTAGGATTAAATTGAGAAAAGGATACATTTTTTTTAGGAATAATTTTGTCCAATGCTATCTCATGTCAGTTTGCAGTGGTGTAAATTAACAAATTACAAATACTCAAATTACTGCAATTGAGTAGTTTTACTCAGGAATTGTAATTTACTAAGTAGTTTAAAAAAATGTGTACTTTTACTTTGCCTTTAGTACATTTTTAGTGCTGTATCTGTACATTTACTCCGCTATTTTCCTTCAACCTGCAGCCACTACTTTATTTTTTCTTGTCTATGGGGATTGACTAAAGTAGAAAAAACAGTCCTGCTATTCCAGTCCAATCAAATAATAACTTTGCCTCAAAATGAACAATTTCAAGACATGTTTTTGGAAAGTTTCAAAGAAGATGCCCAAAATCTTCACATGCAGTCACCCTGAGACAATTTAGACGGCATGTCACTAATGAGAAGATGATGGAAATTGTCAAATGGCCTTAAACAATCACTTAATGTACTACAGAATGTTACGTTTTCACACACATGCACAAACTGCATGTAAGTGCATCAACCTTTCACAGTGTAATACTCACTACTCTTGGGTACTTTAAAAAGGGCTAATTTTTACTCATACTTTGAGTAATATTTACTACAGATACTTTTACTCTACTTAAACTACATTTTGGAGCAAGTAATGGTGCTTTTACTTGAGTATGATTTTTAAGTACTCTTTCCACCACTGTCAATTTTTTACTTTTTGATTTTGTAGCTAACTCCTATGAATTTGTACAATCTCATTTGGATATATTAATATATGATTTGCTCATCCCCAACGATGGTGGGGTTTAGTGCCACCTTTTAGTACCTCCTTTTAAAAATCATACATTTTTGTATGACTGAACCTGTCAACCCAGGCTCATTTTGAAAACGTAGTGCTATATACATTTTTGGAGATCGCGAATTACATCCCAGGACGTACGTTTTTTGCAGTTTTTATTTTTGTGAATCCACCAGAGGCCGATGTGTACACTTTTTCAGATCTCAAATTTCTCTTGCGAGTGCCATTCTCGATTGCTATTCTCGTGTAAATCCACCACTGTCGACTGACTGACTGAACGATCGACTGACCCAGCCTCCTCCTTCCCTAAACCCGACCAATAGTGTTTTTAAAAGCACCGATTGACCCACCCACTTCCCTAAACCCAACCGACAGTTTAAAAAATCAATCCTGATTTTTACCACGTTTTCAGATTTTCCACATTCTCACCCTATTATTTACTTGTTTATTTAAATTTTTTGGCTTCTGTTTTTGTTTTACCTGCTTTCTGGAACCGTTCTTTGCCAGACTTGAACCCCGTCGTTGTGGTCAACTCCTCTCTGCATCTCAAGTCCACCGATGTACATGGCGAGCTAACTGGACAAACTGGTAACAGCAGGAAAATGCAGCCATAAGCTACATAATTTGCGATCTCGAGAAATGTATATAGGGCTCAAAATTAGCCTATGTTGGAATTTCTTATTGTTTTAAGAAGATGAGCTGTTTAGTGTTCTGTTTAGTGATCTTGTTCTTCATCCCTAATCCTACCCTAATTCCTATACCCAAATACTAACCTAATAACTATTAATAAGTTGCAAACTAGGAGTATTCATTCATTCATTCATTCATTCATTCTCCTTTGATTAAGTCTCTATTTCAGGGATCGCCACAGCGGAATAAACCACCAACTATTCCAGCATATGTTTTACACAGTGGATGCCCTCATAGTAACAACCCAATTCACTTAATATGCATGTCTTTAGACTGTGGGGAAAACCGGAGCACTCGGAGAAAACCCACGCAAACCTGAGGAGAACATACAAACTCCACACAGAAATGCCCACTGGCCCAGCCGGGACTCCAGCAACCTTCTTGCTGTGAGGCAACAGTGCTAAACACTTAGCCACCAAGCCGCCCAACTAGGAGTGTAATAAAATAAAAAGTCATAGCTAATGGCTTATTAATAGCAAGATTTGTACCTTAAATTAAACCATGACCAGGTTAACATCAATATAGCCAGCCTTAATCTAATTTAATATCCAAATGTTAATGTGATCAACATCTTTGGCAGCTCAACCGAATGTATCTTGAGTAAAACAGTTCAATAATTTACAAAACACAAACGAAAGACCTGAACTGGAAGTAATGTAAACTCTTTTACCGTATACAGAAGTTTGAAAGTAGGACATCACACAGATGCAAACAAAATCCAGATCCACAAAACTTTCTCGGTTTTCGCTGCATATTTCTCATGTTGTTGTGTCCTCTGGCCCATTCACAGTCCACTGTGAGCCCACAGGCAAGTCACACCATTCAATAACTTATTAATACTTGATGCCAGCAGCCCCTGTGCATTATTTAACAATAAATGATAACGGCTGCTCCATTCTAGATTAAAGGAGAAGTGCTGCCTTTTTTTAATCACACATTTCCAAAGGCCACAGGAAAAGAACTCCATCATAGACGACGAATCGCAGTTAGTGTCTGTCGAATGGAAAGGCTGTCAGTTTGTAAAGATTCGTGACCTCTCACCTTCGTGCATCGAGCTGATTATTAGCAACAGTAAGTGAATGGAATATATGCGTTTGCTATCACTGAGATGAATACAAGCCTCACAGTCATCCAGGAAGATCTTACATCTCAACAACACAGGGAATCGGCATAAGATCAAACAGATCAGAGGTCTCTCTGATCATATGGGATGTTCAGAGTGTTCACAAAGCAAGAGTGTACTCGATGTAATATTTACAGGTGCTGATCTATTCAAGCACACAGCACTCCTGGACTATTGTGATCCTTGATGATTGCCAGCCATTCATTAAGGGCTGTTGTTCTCCATCCACATGATTATTCAGATGTAGCATCAGCTCGCATTTATGCAGCAGACGCAGTGAGTGTTTTGGCCGAGCACACATAAACATTAATGTCGTTGCATTTGAATAACAAAATATCAAACCAAGTGGCATCTGCAAACAATTGGCGTTAGACCTTTTGTTTGAACTAACATCACTGTTTCTGAACCATTTTTGTGGTTCTTTTTAACCAGATGATTTCAAGATCATTGTATTTTTATTTCCTGTTGTGGCCGACGTGTGTTCAGGCCCAGCGCTTCCATAGAGGCGACCGCCTGGGGCGCCAGAATAGTGAGCGAACCCCCCTGTCCTCACGTTCATCTCATTTCGACTCCCACCTGCTCCCTCTTGGTTCTCACTTTCATCTGCAAACCGGTAACTTTATATTTCACTTTCGGGTTGAGGGCGCCAGTTCAGCTTGCTCCGGCCCTGCGTGTGTTTAATGTGTAAAGAAATATGGATAAGAATAATATGGATCCATGTAAATGTACTCAGTGAAAGTGGCAGATGATGTCGCAAGCTGTCAAAGACAGCCCATTCCTCTCTAAGTTGACTCCAAGCGCCCTCAAATGTTTCATTAAGTTTGACGTGTTTCCCCCCTACACGCAACTTTTGTAAAGCGTCTGCTTTGCTGTGTCAGAATTCTTGCTTGAGAAATACAGCCATACTTTAAGAACGCTTAGTTTAAGCAAAATTTGATCAACGCGATCATGCGTGTTGATGATCTGAAGGGAGTGCGCTGTGCTGCGCGTTCTCTCTCTCTCTCTCTCTCTCTCTCTCTCTCTGTGTGGTGTGTGTGTGTGTGTGTGTGTGTGTGTGTGTGTGTGTGTGTGTGTGTGTGTGTGTGTGTGTGTGTGTGTGTGTGTGTGTGTGTGTGTGTGTGTGTGTGTGTGTGTGTGTGTGTGTGTGTGTGTGTGTGTGTGTGTGTGTGTGTGTGTTGTCCCCCGATAATGTCAATAGACTGCAACTGGAAAAATGTTAAGGAGGACTAGGCAAAATTGTTTCTACTTTATACTTTATAATTAAGGTTCTCAACTCGCAATACAACTTTACAATGAGTACAATTATTCACCTTGGAATTATAATGTTCTGTCTGCGTTCTGATTGATTTTGAGATATTGAGCTTCAAAGTTTTTGCATAGCAAACAGTATGTGTGTAACATTAGTTTTTTTTTTGTTTAGTTTTTTTTAATAAAACGTCTTAAAATGTAAACAACTTATAAAAAACATCCCATAATGTAAATAAGTTGTCATTTAATAAGAATATGTCAATAACTCAATTTTGACAAAAATGTCAGATAGAACCTTATAATTCTAAGGTGATGAATTGTTTGTATTCAATACTTTATTATTATTGTAATTTTCCAATTTCCATATTTGCAATGCCTGTATTTTGGATTTTTTTTTTTTTTTGGATTCGTGATTAATCATGATTAATCATGATTAATTACTTTCGTGATTAATCATGATTAGTCACAAAAAAAAGTTTGATTAATTAGTTAATTTTTTTAATCAATTGACAGCCCTAATACAAATACATATTTTCTGTATAAACATAAAACATGTATTCTAGCCTTTCTTCAGTTGCCAACATATAAACAGGGCATGTTTAACTGCATATATGCAGATTTTTATTTTTATGTTTTACTTTTTGAATAATTTAAGTTGCATTTTAGCTGAGGTTTTGATAGTTCAGTGATTGTTCTAACAATTATTTTATTGTATTATTAAGAGGATTGTACAGTACTTAAGGTAAGCTGTGCAAACATTAAACTTTGATCGACGTTTTATGTCTTCTGTTAAGCTAGAATTAAAACTAAACCAAAATTAAATAGAGATGTGTTCACAAAATAAAAACTAAACTAAAACTAACAAAACCACTAATAAAACCAACTAACCAATAGAGTTTTAAAAGCACCAGTTGACCAGCACCCAACCACTTCCCTAAACCCAACAGACAGCGCTTTGAAAAGCAAACCCGAAAAAGGAACACCCCCCACCACTGATTTTTACCACGTTTTCAGATTTGACCACAATCTCAACCTGTTATTTACTTGTTTATTTTTATTTTTTTTGGCTTTTGTTTTTGTCTTACCTTCTTTCTGAACCCGTTCTTAGCCGTACTTGAACCCGGTTATCGTGTTCAACTCTTCTCTGCATCTCAAGTCCTCCAAAGTACGATGCGAGTCACTGGACAAACTGGTTACAGCAGGAAACCCGTCCATACGGAGGTAAGCAGTCAGCTGCTAGCACAAAAAGGAATGGCAACATACCACCTCGTAGCGTTCATTTTAAATATGAAATGCAGCCATACATACTTCTGGCTACATAATTCGCAATCTCCAGAAATGTATATAGGGCTACATTTTCAAAATGAGCCTAAGTTGACAAATTCCCATGTACAGTATCTTATTTTGTAAAATGTACACTCATATCCCAAATACTATGCACAGTGTATGTGTGACTGCAAATTTAAATGTTTAAATCACTCCAATTTGATATTTCAAGGACTTTAACATTGCATTACCATACACAACATGACACAGCAATAAACTTACTTGTCAGTCAGATGGAGCAGTCCTTAGCAAATAAAAAGCTATGATTATTACTGTCATCGTAAAGTTTTCGTCTGTACAAAACGGTCGAACAATTGGGAAAATATTCATTTTCATTTTCCTTCGGCTTTGTCTCTATTTCAAAGTTCGCCACAGATGCCATTCCAGCTGTAACCCAGTACTGGGAAACACTCATACACAATCATTCACACACACACTCTCATACATGACATGAGATACATGAGATGTCTTTGGACTGTAGAGGAAACTTACACAAACACAGGGAGAACATGCAAAGTCCATACAGAAATGCTAACTGGCCTGGCAGGGACTCGATTCAGCAACCTTTTTGCTTTGAGGCGAGCCACTGAGCCACCTTGCTCCCTTGAAAAAAAAATATATAAAATAATCTTTCATTCTAATGAATGACCCACATTTTGCTTCTTCTAATGCAGTGTCCAAATACTTAATGTGGGCTGCTGCTCAAGTATTTATTTAAAACCAACAGCAATTGATCAACAGCTACATATGAAAGAGACTCCATGAAAAGATAAATGACAGCACTGATAGCTACCTCCAGGTTACCTGTAAAGTTGAAGGTAAAGTATGCATGTTCAAAGCTAATGATCTCTTTACAGACGGGCAGAGTCTGTGTTTGCGTTTGGAGCATTACAGTCTAGCCTGCTGCATTTTAAGCGTGAGACCAAAGACTCATTAGAAATGTACGCTTGAAGGGTTGAAGGACTCGTATTAGTCTTGCACACTTATTCTCAGAGCGAGATCCAGCTTTCTCCCCCTTTTAAAGCAAGTCCTTTTTTTTGTTTGCGCAAAAGTCTGTCATTCCCATTCGATAATGGCCCAGAAGTAATGCCGAGGTGGTCTTTGCTCGAGAGTGTGTAATTGCTCTTCATGGGAGCGTGGTGCTGTTGTAACTGGAGGCTAATGCCGAACTGACCTGTTCCGTTTGCCATTTCGGAGTGAGCTTCAAGCCGTGTTTGAGCTGAGAGGCGTGACACATTCACAGGCCTCTTTGCTCATTCAGGAGTGCTTGTCTGCGGGGCTGTGCTGACTCCTGATCCACCAGCTGCCAGCGTGCATTTCAAAAAATTCCAGAGGCTCAGGGAACATTAACTAAGCTAGCCGTGAGTGGTCAGATGGCAAAAATAGTACTGCATTTTTTGACTAAATTAGAAATCAGCATTCAATCACTGTAATGAGACATTAAATATTTGATTCTCTTTCCCTTGCAAAAAAGAGCATGCACTTTTTTTAAAGTCGCTTGTTATTCTACTGTTCAAAAGTCTGTGGTCAGAAGAAGTGTAAATTTCCCAACACAGAAAATATTTGCTTCAGTCTACATTTTGTGCAAAAATGTAGTTCAACTTTCTCTCACCGGCCACTTTATTAGGTACATCCAAATAGTACTGGGTTGGACCCGCTTTTGCCTTCAGAACTGCCTTAATCCTTCATGGCATGGATTCAACAAGGTACTGGAAATAATCCTCAGAGATTTTGGTCCATTTTAAGGTGATAGCATCACGCAGTTGCTGTAGATTTGTCAGCGAATATCCACCACATCCCAAAGGTGCTCTATTGGATTGAGAGCTGGTGACTGTGGAGGCCATTTGAGTACAGTGAACTCATTGTCATTTAGAAACCAGTCTGAGATGATTCACGCTTTATGACAAGGTGCGTTATCCTGTCGGAAGTAACCATCAGAAGATGGGTACACTGTGGTCATAAAGAGATGGACATGGTCAGCAACAATACACAGGTACAGTACACTGTGGTGTTGATGTTATGCTCAATTGGTACTAATGGGCCCAAAGAAATGTGCCAAGAAAATATCCCCCACACCGTTACACCACAACCAGCCTGAACCGTTGATGCAGACAGGATGGATCCATGCTTTCATGTTGTTGACGCCAAATTCTGGCCCTACCATCCAAATGTCACAGCAGAAATCGAGACTCATCAGACCAGGCAACGTTTTTCCAATCTTCTATTGTCCAATTTTAGTGAGTCTGTGCGAATTATAGCCTCAGTTTCCTGTTCTTTGCTGAGAGGAGTGACACATGGTCTTCTGCTGCTGTAGCCCATCCGCCTCAAGGTTCGAAATGTTGTGTGTTCAGAGATGCTAGAAAATCCCAGTAAATCAGAAGTTTCTGAAATACTCAAACTAGCCCGTCTGGCACCAACAACCATGCCACATTCAAAACTACTTAAAGTCACAGTTTGAACTGCAGCAGATCGTCTTGACCATGGCTGCATCTGAAAACACCTACTATACAGTAGGTACTGTGTTTGAATTTAAACGTACTACTCGGCTGTTAAAAAAAGTACGTTCTATACAGTATGAATGCGAGCAGTATGACTGGAATTCGGACATACTACATCCGCCATTTTGTCATGGTCACGTGACCTACCTGCATCAGTTGCGTTGCTTCACTCCCATTCATGAATTCTCTCGTGGGGCATCATGGCATACCACAGCGTGCATGGGATGTGCATTTCAGAATCTCGCCGGAAGTAGTAAGTCATCCGGGTACTTCTCGCATACTGATTTTCGAATTCGAACATACTACTCGGCTTGTACTGATTTTAGTGTACTATAGTGTACTATAGTCTACTTCTGGTAGTATGCTGTTTCGGACGAAGCCCATGTCTACTTGCCTAAATGCATTGAGCTGCTTCCATGTGATTAGTTGTGTATGTTTCATTGCAGTTTCATTTCACACTTATGATATTTACAGGAACATATTATTAATGATTATCACATTGCTCTCAACACTGCAATAAGCAATTAGCTTGCTTAAAAAATTAATTTGTAAACCCATTGCTTTTAGAGTGATTAATTGACTACACTTAAAAAAGTGAGTAAACCCATTGCCTTAAACTTATTAGGTAAATTCATTTTGGGCATAAATATAAAAATTAAGTTAAGTCAACTTAACCATTCAAAGTTAAAATGAATACTTTTTCAAAGTAAAGTCAACTTGATGCTTTTTAAGGCAACAGGTTTACTCACTTTTGTAAAGTAAAGGAACTAATCAATTTTTGCAGTGTAGATAAATTAATTCATGACTAATATGTCCAGTATGTTATGTAAGGGATAAAGTGTATTCAGGCAGTTATCATCACAGAATATAGCCTGACAGGACTATCAGCAGCCTGATGTATGG
>LR812532.1:45386753-45526753 GCA_903798195.1 Danio kyathit
ACCTGTTTGCAGATCATGCACTTGTGAACACTGTATGGCAGAACTAATGCTGCATTGGAAGGTTTCACCTTGTGATACCAGTGTACTTACATGGTAACTCCACAGGAACTGTCCACTTAATATAAAGTGTAAAATGGTCACAAATTACTGTGTAACTTGTAGAAATATCTTCTATGCAACACTTTAATAACAGTGTAGTTACATGGTAACTCCACAGGAACAGTCCACAATATAAAGTTTAAAATAAAATTCATTTTCGTTTCGGCCTAGTCCCTTTATTATTCTGGGGTCGCCACAGCGGAATGAACCGCCAACTTATCCAGCATATGTTTTACACAGTGAATGCCCTTCCAGCTGCAACCCATCTAAGCCGAAAAGAAAATGAATGAATGTATGAACAGTCATTTGTGACCATTTTACACTTTATATTGAGTGGATCCTGTGGATTTACCATGCAAGTACACTGGTATCACAAGGTGAAACCTTCTAATGCAGCCATACAGTGTTCACAAGTGCATGATCTGCAAACAGGTGTGGAAGTGGGAAAACATCTGCAAGTACATATTGTTGTTACACAATGCACTTACATAATTCTTGTTACAGATGTGTACTTTCCTAGTGTTGTTACCAATGTCCTGTTACACATTTGTACTTACACATACTATTCAGTTGGTTGTTACATGAGTGTAGTTACACCAGTATACACAAGTAAATACTCTGTACCAATGTGTACATACACTGTAGTTACATACTACTTACACATCTAATTACCATGTAAGTTCACAGGTATAAGCGACACAATATAAAGTGGGACCAAGATGATTTTTGTTACCCCATTGCCAGATTATTTGCTTGCATTTAAGGAAAAACCCATTTAATTTTTGACTTGTTTCTGAAAACAAAACCGTATTTTATTTTCTTGTCTAGAAAATACTTCCTGATTTGAATTTTTTTTTTGACATTTGGACTAGAAGCAAGATTAAAAAATCTTGTAAAAAAATTATAATATTTTGCAGTGTATGACTCAGTGAAGGGGTTAAAATCATTTTGAGAAAAAGATCTTCAGAAATATGCATTGTAATTTAAATCTACCCAGCAGGCACAGGACGTCAACATGACGTCAGATTGACGTTGTACCTCAACATCGTGAGACATTGTATTTTGTTTGGAAATGAAAACATAATTGACTTCAGAAACCAGCATCAATGTCTAACGTTCAACCTAAAATCAACCAAATGTCAACATCTAATGATGTTACAGCTTGACGTTGTGTGGATGTTACCACTATGAAGTCAGATGTTGGATTTTGGTTGCCAAACCTGACGAATAAATGTCAGTATTTGACGTCAATATGACATTGTGTTAAGATGCTGGCTTGATGTTGGATGATGGTCATTTTTCAACACAACCTAAAATCAACCTTATATTAATGTCACTTGATGTAGTTATTGGACGTCAACATAATGTTGTCCTTGGACGCTGGCTAGACGTTGAATTTTGGTCACTTGAATGTGATGACCTATATCTAACCTAATAGTAATGTCTTAGGATGTTGTGTGCCTGCTGGGTACAAACAAAAATTGATACTAAAAAGTGTTTTTGGATGAGTTCTTTAAATTAGACAGAGAGAGAGAGAGAGAGAGAGGGAGGGAGGAAGGGAGGGAGAGAGAGACAGAGAGAGATGTCCATATGTCTCACACTATACGACTCCAGTGTAAAGTTCCTGCTGTTTGCAGATGATCTGGTGCTGCTGTCGCCAACAGAAGAGGGTCTACAGCAGCAGTTGGATATCCTGCACAGCTTCTGTCAGACCTGGGCCCTGACCGTTAACCCAAAGAAAACCAAAACCCTAATATTGCAGAAAAAACCCAGATGTCAGGGAAAGAAACACAGTTTCACCCTTGGCGTGACAAAAATTGAACCTGCCACAAGCTACACATACCTGGGGTTGAAAATAAGTGCTAATGGAAAACTAAATTTGGCTGTGAATAAACTGAAAGAGAAAGCGAGAAGGGTCTTTTACGCCATTAAAAAAATCAACACAAATAGAAATTCCAGTTCGAATCTGGCTCGGAATTTTCCAGTCAGTGATTGAACCTATAGTGTTATACGGGAGTGAAGTGTGGGGTCCTCTCCTCAGTCATGAGTTTGATAAGTGGAATAAGAATCCAATTGAAAGCCTACATGCAGAGTTCTGTAGGAGCATCCTCAGGGTGCAGAGGAACACACCCAGCAATGCATGCAGGGCAGAATTAGGCCAGTATCCTCTACTCATGTGCATTGAGAAACGAGCCGTCAAATTCTGGAAACACATAAAAATGAGTGACCCCAACTCTTATCATTATAAAACCATCAAAAACCAAGAAATGGACATTGACAAAAGCCTCCTGATTCAGATCAAGCTGCAAACACAAACCAACATGCCAAATATAACTAACAGCAGGCAGCATCAGGACACGGGCATGCTCATCCACAAAATTAAGCCCAATTAGATGATAAATGCACAAAAAGAAGAGTATCTGACTTACTTGAATGAAGCAGCCGGAAATTAAAGTAAACGTCAATGTTATTTAGACTTGTAAAATTCAGACAGTTGCACAAACTATCAGCACATCAGAGAAATATTCTACCCCAAACTACAGAGCATTTACCCACAATTCACTGAGTCAGACAATAAAACACAGCTTCAATATTTACTAGGGGAAAAAAACTGACTGTGTCCTTCTAGCGGCTCAATACATTAATGCCTGTCACAAAAAGAGAAAGCAGACCAATAAAAACATCAGTGATGTGCTTGCAAACACTCACACACACACACACACACACACACACACACACACACACACACACACACACACACACACACACACACACATCTAGATTATTATAAATGAATCCTTTATGGTGTCCTGAGAAAGTCTAGTCTGAAAGTTTGAAGTAGATTTAAAAATGTAATAATTGAAGTAGTTTTTAAGTTTGAAACAGTCGGTATAGATAGATAAGTACATATCGGTTAGCAGGTTTCTAGTATGGATTGGCATGTTTCTTGCTAGGTGGTTGCTAGGGTGTTCTGAGTGGTTGCTAAGGTATTGCTAAGATGTTGCTAGGCGGTTGCTAGTGTGTTCTGAGTGGTTGCTCGGCGGTTGCTAAGGCATTGCTAGGGTGTTCCAGGTAGTTGTTAAGGTGTCACTGGGGTATTCTGAGTGGTTGCTAGGTCGACCACTGAGCGGTTAAGGCAATGCTAAATGGTTGCTAGGTTATTTTGAGTGGTTGCTAAGGCATTGCTAGGGTGTTGCTAGGCAGTTGCTAGGGTGTTCTAAGTGGTTACTAAGGCATTGGTAGGCGGTTGCTAAGGTGTTCTGAGTGGTTGTTAGGTCGTTGCAAAGGCATTGCTAGGTGGTTGCTAAGATGTTGCTAGGCGGTTGCTAGGGTGTTCTGAGTGGTTGCTAGGCAGTTGCTAGGGTGTTCTGAGTGGTTGCTAGGCAGTTGCTAAGGCGTTGCTAGGCGGTTGCTAGGGTGTTCTGAGTGGTTGCTAGGGCGTTACTAGGCAGTTGCTAAGATGTTCTGGTGGGTTGATAAGTGGTTGCTAAGGTGTTGCTAGGCGGTTGCTAAGATGTTCTAGGTTGTTGCTAAGGTGTTGCTAGGTGGTTGCTAGGGTGTTTTGAGTGTTTGCTAGGCCGTGGCTAGGGTCTTCTGAGTGGTTGATAAGGTGTTGCTAGGCAGTTGCTATGGTGTTCTGAGTGGTTGCTAAGGCGTTGCTAGGCAGTTGCTAAGGTGTTCTGAGTGGTTGCTAGGCGGTTGCTATGGTGTTGCTAGGGTGTTCTGAGTGGCTACTAAGGCGTTGCTATGTGGTTGCTAGGGTGTTCTAAGTCATTGCTAAGGCGTTGCTAGACCATTGCTAAGGTGTTCTGGGTGGTTGCTAGGTGGTTGCTAGGGTGTTCTAGGTGGTTACTTAGGTGTTGCTAAGCGGTTGCTAAGGTGTTCTGAGTGGTTGGTAGGCAGCTAACATAAATTACCATGTTTCTAGCATAAATTAGCATGTTGTTAGCATTGTTTTAGTATGAATTAGCATATCACTAGCATGTTTCTAGCATAAACTAGCATGTTGCTAGCATGCATTTAGTATGAATTAGCATGTTTGCTAGTATGATTAGTATGTCATTATTAGTATGTTTCTAGTATGGATTGGTGTGTTGTTAGTATGTCCAATGTAAAGTCAATGGCAGTTTTTTTTACAATGAAAGTCTATGGGATAGTTGCTAGGTATAGTATAGTATAGTATAAACTAGCATGCCGTTAGCATGAATTTAGTATGAATTAGCATGTTTGCTAGTATGATTAGTATGTTTGTTAGTATGTTTCCAGTATGGATTAGTATATTGTTAGTATGAATTGGCATGTTGCTAGCATGTTTATAGTATGAATTTTCATGTTGCTAGTATGATTAGTATGATTCTGGTATGAATTGGTATATTGTTAGTATGAGTCGGTATGTTATTAGTATGTTCAATGTAAAGTCAATGGCAGTTTTTTTTTTTTTTTTTACAATGGAAGTCTATGGGACAGTTGCTAGGGTGGCGTAAGTGGTTGCTAGGGTGTGGCTAGTAAGTTAAAAGGTCATTGGTGATTGGCAGATTGGTAGTCTGAGTTAAATGAGCCCAATAAAGTCTGACAGTCTGGCGGAAAGTTATGATTTTCTCAAGCCAATATAAATATGATATATTGAATAATATTATGTAGTATCTGTATTTTAATTATAATACATATTTATATATATATATATATATATATATATATATATATATATATATATATATATATATATATATATATATATATATATATATACACAGTTTTTTTTTTTTTTTTCCTACTACTATCTATTGTGTGTACTGTTTTTTTTATTATTATGTTACTTTTTCATGTAAACTTTATAACTGCTTTGGCAATGCATTTGTAACATTTGTCATGTCAATAAAGCAACTATTGAATTGAATTGAATTGAGAGAGAGAGAGAGAGAGAGAGAGAGAGAGAGAGAGAGAGAGAGAGAGAGAGAGAGAGAATGAAAAGCCAAAAAGTCCAAAATCTCGAAAAATTGGCAGGTGCATGAAAAACCTTAAGAACATTTCCTCATGCAGTGTTTTCAACATACGAGCGTCACTTTTTAGACTCTGAAGGGATTTAAAGCTTTAATTGCGCCTGTGTGATTTAATTGTGATTGCAATGGTTGAACTGCAACTCACAGATCTTACAAAAAGAGCCTTAGGGGTTGTTTCCTAGCAGGCTGTGGAGGAAAAGCACGTAAATCCTGTAAGGAAGAAGTTAGGAATGTTCTTTGTGTGTAGCAAATGTTGTAGATATGATTAAACAGCATAATTCAGTTGTTTGTGGGCTGTGATCCTGGGTGCTCTTTCCCTAAGCCGCTCTCTGCTCAGCTTGTCTTCAAAGTTTTACGTAAAAGAAAACTCTCAAAAGCTCCATTTTTCTTTCCATTTCTTTCTTAGAATAATATTACCCAGGGCCTTTTGGGGTTTTTTTTATTTTTCGGAGATTTCCTATCACATGCTTTTCAAGTAATAAGTACAATTTTCTTAATATGTCTACTGGGAATTCTTGCAGGTAAACTGAATAAACTGCACATTCAAATCTGCTTAACTAAGTTACATAAACGTAACATTGTTAGTTGAGCAGTTTCTACTTAGTCATTTGAACTTTGCTTTGCAATACTCACTTTAAAGTGTACAGTGATACATTTTGAAAATGAATATTTCTTATCCATTTCTCAGTGAATATGGGTAATATATTGGTGCATTTGAACAAAACAGAGTTATTAAACAGAAATATTTATTTAAAAAATTTCATTTAGTCACAGAACATCTTTAGAAATGGAAAAATAATACATTTAAATTAAATTACTAACTACAACATTTCAACAAAATTGTTTCTCTTGATTTTTGCTATTTTTGAAATTTTTTATTTAATATTTTTCCCTAACATATAAATTTGGGTGTACTAATTTTTAGACTGTTATTGAAAGTTATTTTGTTAGATAAGCTATTTATTTGGCTTTAGTACTGACTAATCTGATGTATATGCACAAATATAATATTGTAAAGCATCCTATAAAAAATATTAATTTAAATGAGAGATTTGTGTGTGTGGGGGAGGGGGTGACGCAGTGGCGCAGTAGGTAGTGCTGTCGCCTCACAGCAAGAAGGTTGCTGGTTCGAGCTTCGGCTGGGTCAGTTGGCGTTTCTGTGTGGAGTTTGCATGTTCTGCCTGCATTCGCGTGGGTTTCCTCTGGGTGCTCCGGTTTCCCCCACAGTCCAAAGACATGTGGTATAGGTGAATTGGGTAGGCTAAATTGTCCGTAGTGAATGAGTGTGAATGAGAGTGTATGGATGTTTCCCAGAGATGGAAAACGTAAAACATGTGCTGGATATGTTGGTGGTTCATTCCACTGTGGCGAGCCCAGATTAATAAAGGGACTAAGCCGAAAAGAAAACGAATGAATGAATGATTTGTGGGGGGTGTACTCATATATGCTGAGCACTGTAGCTCTTTATTTAAGGTATGCCTTTAAAGATTACTTTTAAAGTTACCTAAAGCCTTTAAATCAATAAGGAAATTTCTTGTTTTACTATGTAAGATAATGTCTACCTACATAAAGTAAGGTAGCCAACTGAACCAATAAACCTAAGGAGCTCTATTTTGACGATCTACATGCAAAGTCTAAAGCCCATGGCACAATTAAGCATTAAGGGAGTGTCCGAATCTACTTTTGCTTTTTTTGCGACGCATGGTCTAACAGGGTTGTGCTTATTCTCTTAATGAGTTATGGATGTGTTTTGAGCAAAACATGCATTAAACCAATCAGAGTCTCATCTCACATTCTCTTTAAGAGTCAGTTGTGTCATGCCATGGCGCATTTGTTATTTACATGGCATACTTTGTAAGAGGAAAAACTGAACGCTCACTAGCGAGAAAACAGTTAAACAGACCATCTGCAGCATGAGGATAAAGAACGAGCCTCCTTCATTCGGCCTCCTTACTTTCACTTTACTTTACTTTTACTCTTTACTTTACTCCTTTCTTTTTTTTGAGTAAGGAAACAGTGTTTTACTCACTCCACTGAAGACATCCATTAGTCTACTTATTTAATTTAGTTTGTTAAGCGCAAAGATTTGTTTCAAAACTATTTCTCAATTCAGTTCTAATTTCCAGCAAACGAATAAATGAACAAAAATAATGATGTGTGGTCAGAAAAATGAGTTACATCCAAACACACCTCCTATTCTTTTGCATACGTCTCTAAAACCTGACAGGTGGACAAATCTAAACTTGTTTTTTTTTTAAACAAATATAAATATGGAAATAATAAATAATGATAATAATATTATACTAATGTAAATTGTTATGTTTTACCCTTACAGCCACAACCCAGTACTGGGAAACACCCATACACACCCACATTCACACACACTCTCATATACTACGACCAATTTTGTTCATCAAATTCACCTATACCTTATGTCTTTGGACTGTGTTGGAAACCGGAACCCCTGAAGAAAACCCACGTGAACATGGGGAGAACATGCAAACTCTACACACAAATGCTAACTTACCCAGCCAGGACTCGAACCAGTGACCTTCTTGCTTTGAGGTGACAGTGCTAACCACTGAGCCACCGTGCCGCATAACTATATATAGTTAACTATGGAAATGTGACATTAAAAACAACATGTCAAAAATACAAATTTATTGATATCGACTACCTTGATGTCAAATTGACATCAAATTGACATCTAACACTGGCATCAAATACACCTCAACACTTAATTACTAGACTGGATTGAATATTTGATTTTTTTTTTTTAAACTAATCTAACATTGGTGTTTTTGACGCCAACGTTAAATGTCAATTCGATGTCGCTTTGACTTCAAGGTAGTTTACATCCATTGTGGGATACAACAAATTTAGAGGTGGCATGGTGGCTCAGTGGTTAGCACTGTCACCTCACAGCAAGAAGGTAGCTGATTTGAGTTTGCCTGGGCCAGTTGGCGTTTCTGTGTGGAGTTTGCAGGTTCTCCCTGCATTCACAAGGGTTTCCTCAGGGTGCTCCGGTTTCCCCCACAATCCAAAGACATGCGGTATAGGTGAATTGAATAAACTAAATTGGTCATAGTGTGTGTGTGTGTGTGTGTGTGTGTGTGTGTGTGTGTGTGTGTGTGTGTGTGTGTGTGTGTGTGTGTGTGTGTGTGTGTGTGTGTGAAAACATATGCTGGATAAGTTGGCGGTTAATTCTGCTGTGGCGTCCCCTGATGAATAAGGGACTAAACCGCAGTAAAATGAATGAATGAATGAATGAATGAATGAATGAATGAATGAATGAATGAACATATTTAGAATTGAAGCCTTAAGATTTTCTTTTTGGTGGTCAAAAACACATCGATTTGTGGATGTCGAAACCTGAAGCCTTTGAGATAAAATTGCTTTTTTGACATGTTTTTAATGTCTTTTTGACATCAAGGTGCCTGCTGGAAGTATGAAATGACACAGAAATACAGGCATTTGTCTGTCAAACATCCTATATCTGTTGATGTTGGATAGTTTATGTCACTTTAGAGTTCCTAACTGACAGTGCGAATGCAACCAAAAACATTGGAAAGCCTAAATCTTGGTGGACCGGCCTCATGGCTAGTTCTGATTTCCTATAACCACCCAGTGTGAAATGAAGAAAAACCCAAACAGCGATGTTCAAAGTGCACAGCGTGATGTTTAGAAACAGAAACTCCAAATGGCTTTGGGAGCAGGATAGTGTTTAATTTTTTTTTCCGGCACCTCATTTCATTTCATCACACTTGACATTTCTGATACATTATCAGAGTGTGGTACAACAAACCCGACTCTTTGTGTTTGGTTCCACTCTCATTCTGGCAGCGAGACATACTTGACATGTTATGCTGTGTGTTTACAAAAACAAAACCGTTTCCCAGGCACTAGGAGACCATCTTCAGTCCCCTCTGTGACTTTTTGTATGCATTTCTTTATATGGCCGTCTTAAGGCAACCGGTCGGCGGGAGATCAGAGAGCAAAGGAACAGCTGAACAACAGAGATGCAAAACCCCCGGCGGTCTCTGCACTCAGGGCAATACACAAGAGAGAGCGCTGCTATTTCAAACATGGAAAAAACAAGACGTGACGCTCTGTGATCTTGCATAAACATATTATTTCTGTCTGGATCTGCTTTTCTCTCCTTCTGCATTCTTTCTCCAATTGCTTTTTTTTCCGAAGCACATAAGGGACACATTTGTTTAAGATATACAGTACATGCCTATAAAGAATACGCAGCCCATTCTCATGGTAAAACATGCTGTTTTGTGAGGTGCTGATTTTGTATGACTTTGGGATTTGTAAAGAATACAATTCATAGGTCCACTAACTGATTACACGTAGTCTAGATTTTAATTAATATCTGTTTTTATATCATTACAATAACTTTTCTGTCATCAACTTTTAGGTAACACTTTATTTTGATGGTCCATTTGAGTATTAGTAGACTGTCTGCTTAATATCTGTTGACACTGACATTTAACAGTCCTTCAACAGACATTTAACTGACTATAAGAAACTTTGCAAGTACATGTCAACTTACACTAACCCTAACCCCAACCCCAACCCTAACCCCAACCTAACAGTCTACTTATAATCTAATGATAATTAGTTGCAATGTAACTTAAATTCAACAAACGGACCATCAAAATAAAGTGTGACCAACTTTTATAATATAGAGATTACAGTTACTTTTTAGGCAATGCGGTGGCGCAGTAGGTAGTGCTGTCGCCTCACAGCAAGAAGGTTCGAGCCTCAGCTGTGTCAGCTGGCGTTTCTGTGTGGAGTTTGCATGTTCAACCCCGTGTTTGTGTGGGTTTCCTCCAGGTGCTCTGGTTTCCCCCACAGTCCGAAAACATGTGGTACAGGTGAATTGGGTAAGCTAAATTGTCTGAGTCTATGAGTGTGAATGAATGTGTATGGATGTTTCCCAGAGTTGGGTTGCAGCTGGAAGGGCATCCGCTGCGTAAAACATGTGCTGGATAAGTTGGCGGTTCATTCCGCTGTGGCAACCCCGGATTAATAAAGGGACTAAACTGAAAAGAAAATGAATGAATGAATGAATGAATGAGTTACTTTTTTATTGATTACAAGTTTACATTTTATGTGTATCTGGGAAATAGAGAGGGGTCTGGATGCAGACTAGGTGCAGCTGCATGGTGAACTGCATGGAACGCTTAATGCCTACATCTATCCCAACCCCCACCCCCCTACCCCACCCTCAGTGACGTCACTAGCTACATTGAGTGCATTGTGTCTGACATTGCAAGTCTGGGATATGCAGTCTCAGCTTGCACATCCAAGTCAGCATCCAGATACTATAGGATAATATTCCATGTCATAAACGGCATCTGTGCAAAAATATTTAAAATCTTTGGGTGCGTAATCATTCCATATTTTTGCTTTTATTATTATTAGTTAATGTACTATTGAAATTCCAACATAGGCCAATTCTGAAAATGTAGCCCTACATTTCTGGAGATCGCAAATTATGTAGCCAGAAGTATGTACTGTATGGCCGCATTTCATCTTTAAAGTGAACGCTATGGCGCGGTATGTCACCTTTTCACTGTAGCAGCTGACAGCTTACCTCTGTATGGACGGCTTTCCTGCTGTTACCAGTTTGTCCAGTTCAGGGATGGGCAAACTTGATCCTGGAGGGCCGGTGTCCCTGCAGACTTTTGCTCCAACACTAGTCGAACACACCTGAACACACTAATCAGTGTCTTCAAGATCACTAGAAAGCTGCAGGCAGGTGTGTTTGATTAGTCTGCAGGGACACCGGCCCTCCACGATCATTCTTCTTCACTTTTCTTTTTCTGGATTGCTTTTTAAAACTGTTGGTTGGGTTTAGGGAAGTGGGTGGGCACTGGTCAATCAGTGCTTTTGAAAACAATATTGGTTGGGTTTAGCGAAGGAAGAGGGTGGGTCAGTCAGTCAGTCAGTCAGTCGTCAGCGGCCTCTGGTGGATTTGAGCAAGAACGGCAGGCGCTCACGAGAGAAATTTGAGATCTGAAAAAGCATACACAGCGGCCTCTGGTGGATTCGTAAAAACAAAAACTGCAAAAAATATAGCTCCTGGGATGTATTTGGCGCTCTACAGGAATGTATATAGCGGTACATTTTCAGAATGAGCTTGGGTTGGGAAATTCTCAAACTTCTTTGTAAATTTCAAATAGTCTCACAGCACATTCTCTTGTTCACAGTTCTGTGATATTTACATGACATTAAAGTAAACAAATACAATTTACATTTGTTATATATACACTGTAAAAAATACTGGGTTCCACACAATTTCACACAAGATAACTTAATTAAGTAAGAATTGTGTTGTTTCAACTCAATTTAAATAGGTAGATTAAACAAGCAGCAAAAGATATTTTTGAGTGTATATACAGGCAGGTTTATTTATATGGAACATTTCATTCACAGTGGCAATTCAAAGTGCTTTACATAAACAGGAATAAAAGAACAAGTATAAGAAATAATAAAAATGATTAAAACAGATTAAAATGTGTTGACACAGCTAAACAGATGTGTTTTCAGCCTTGATGTGAATGTGTCTAATGTTGGAACACATCTGATCATTTCTGGAAGCTGATTCCTGCAGCAGGGTGAGCAGTAGCTGAAGGCCGATTTTGCTTTGACTGATCTCTTGGAATTTCTAGTTTATATGATCCTAATGATCTGAGTGACCTGTTAGGTTTGTATTCAGTGAGCATATCTGTAATTTATTGAGGTCCTAGGTCAAGTAATAATGCTTTAAAATCTATTCTGAATGTAACTGGGAGCCAGTGTAAAGACCTGAGGACAGGTGTGATGTGCTCTGATTTTCTGGTTCTGATCAGAATCCTGGCCGCAGTGTTCTGGATGAGCTGCAACTGTCTGACTGTCTTTTTGGGAAGACCAGTGAGGAGTCCATTACAGTAATCCACCCTACTGCTGATAAAAGCATGAACAAGTTTCTCTAAGTCTTCACTGGAAACAAAGCATCTGATTCTTGCAATGTTTTTCAGATGTTAGTATGCTGATTTAGTTATTACTGAAACTCATATCTGACTCTAGAATCACACCAAGATCCTTATTTTTTGTTGTTTGACCCTTAGAGCCAAGGTACGCATTCACCTTGAGAACCTCATCTCTGCTCCCAAATGCAGTGACTTCAGTTTTCTCTTTGTTTACCTGAAGAAAGTTTTGGCACATCTATGTTCATTTCATCAATGCACTGCCAGAGGGTGTCGATGGGGCTGTAGTCATTAGGCAGTAAGGCTTAGTAGATCTGAGTGTCATCAGCATAGCTGTGGTAGGAGATTTGGTTCCTTCTCATTATTTGGCTCAGTGGGAAAAGCTGAACAGCAGAGGTGCCAGAATGGAACCTTGTGGGACTCCACAGATAGATAGATAGATGGATAGATGGATGGATGGATGGATGGATGGATGGATGGATATATGGATGGATGGATGGATGGATAGATGGATGAATGGATTTCAAGCATTTTATTTTGCATAAAAAAAAATTCCTAGTTATGACCTAATTTAATATTTTTATAATAATAATAATAATAATAATAATAATAATAATTATAATAATAATAACAATAATAATAATAATAATAATAATAGCAATAATAAAATAATAATAATAACAATAATAATAATAATAATAATTATTATTATTATTATTATTATTATTGTTATTATTATTTTATTATTATTATAATTATATTATTACTTTTTACAAACCCCAGCTGTTCCTTTTAACCCCATTTTGATGTTATGTAATGTATTTCTTAATATTAATTTAAAAATATATATTCAATTTCATATTTACATCAAAAAGTTCCATCAAAAGTAGTCAGAAAGTAATCTAAATGTAGTCTGATATGATGCCACTCAACAGGTGCCTTTGCATAGAGTCAGCAGTATTCCAGATTTAGCTTCTGTTTATGCCTATATATCTTCTCTAAAGACAACGGCTTATACCCGGAGATTAGGATCAGATAAAAGTCTGATACTTTTAGTCCCAGTGCAACACTCTTTGATTTAAACGTCACTTCTGCGCTTACCTCTGGCTGTCAGTGCCTCGTGACAGATTGCATGCAGAGTTCAATAAGTGTTTTCATTTATAATCTGTGTCTACAGCCTTCTCTCATTTCAAACATTTCCCAAATAACAAGAGATGCTCTTCTGACAAACAGGCCCCAGAAGAAAAATATCAAGCATCTGACAGCTCCGCAGCTTCAACACAACAGCTCTTAGGTGAGCTGAAGCAGAGGTGGGAGGATTTTAGACAAACCGTGAAGTCATAATAGAGCCCTACAGTCACGTTTGAAGATGGTTTATCTACAGGGCACATCTATAATTGAGCAGAGTTGAATTAACTGCTTCTTTGAGCCTGGAAGTGAAGTGGTGAATAGTAACCTCAGTGGGTGGTGGTAAAATTAAGAAGATAAAGCACATAAAGAAAAGCATTTAATCTGCTGTACTCTTTCACATTGGTGAACATAGATCTGGGATTTAGGCCTAGATTTAAGATTTGTGTGTATGAAAACACATGTACGCTGATAACAATGTTGATCTACTAACATAATTTGCAACTTCAATTATTGTTTTCACACAGCACTTGGCTTTATTGTTTGTGGTTGGAATGTTTTTACTGTATACGTTCTGAAGCCTGTTCCACAAAACAAGTTGAACAAACTCTGGCTTGCAGAGTAGGTTTCAGGTTGATAAAACTTAACAAATCCAACCTAGATAAGATCAGGGGTCTGTTCTTCGTACGTGGATTACTCAGTTAGCTGCATTTGGTTATTGACAATTTGACACGATCCAAGATCATTTCGTTCTTCAAAACTCATGTGAGAGTTGTTGTCATAGCAACAGTTCTGGGGGCTATTTCATAAAAGTGGTTGAGAAAAGCGGGGATTAAAGACAAAAACCTGATTTCAGTGAGCCGAACTAAACGTCCACGCTTAAATTGGTTCCATAACAGCAAGTTGAAGATCATTTGATCCAACTAATCTGAGTTCAGTTTAAATAATCTAGATAACTGCTCATGCCAGTTACTGTCGCGAAACCCTGAAGGTCGAGCATAGATGAGTTGATTATGTTGTGTGCTACCATGGCAACTACGAGAAACGAAAGAGCTCAGAAATGAGACACAGCTGTTCACAGCGAGCGAGCTGCGTTGGTTTTAAACATATAATAATTTAAACATAATAATCAAAAACAACGGCTTGCAACAAAGCAAGAGAGAAGCTGACATGAAATTGCAGATCGTCTCATTACAAGATAGACCATTATCTAGGCCTATTAACGTTAAATTTAATATTTGTCGCAATACATTGAAATTGTGCTTGACTGCTTGCGCGTGCGAGAGAGAGAGATAGAGAGAGAATGCGCGCTTACTGCCAATTGTTGCTTGCAAGGAAAAGTTTTAATGCACTGTAGGCTCACTGTAACATACAAAATGTGCTTAACTTTAGCACATTAAGTTTAAAATAAAGGCAAGAGCCATGAACGCACAAGCGGTGGGATTTTTAATTTGCTGCCGAAACCGCTGCAGAATGCTGCTTTCCCTTTGACACGTGTTCCCCGTGGCCCGTGGGAAAATATCTTTATATTAAAGTGAGGCTACTGCTCAGCCCGGATCCACCACCCGATTATTCCACTCAGGGTTTACAGCTTGAGCTTTAAAGTCATTCTTTAAGAAATGTAGCCTACTTCTTTATATCAGTCAGTGCTTTCTTAATATATTTTCTTTATTAAATTTTGTAATTCATATATATATATATATATATATATATATATATATATATATATATATATATATATATATATATATATATATAGCAAAGCACAACCCTCACAGATCAATATTTTAAATTATTATTTTCTACAGGATCCTTTACAATAATATCTCTGTGCATATACATTAGATTGTTTAGTACCAAAGCAAAATTTGGAACTAATCTAACAACAAATAAACTGAAGATCTCAGTCCAAAAATTAATACACCCAAATTAATATGTTGAGGGAAAATAAGTAAAATTTTAATAAACAGGAAAAAAAAATTGAAATGTTGTAGTTTGTATTTCTTTTGTTTGCAATAACTTTTACAATTACAAAAAATAATTTTAATTTAAATATATATATATCATTTTATTCTTAAAGATGTTTGGTGTATATATATATATATTTTTTTTTTTACTATTAAGTGACTAAAGTTTTAATCACAATTAAGAGGTTAAGTGAAATAAAATGGCATCAAATTACGACAGGGGAATGTTAACATTACTTTGATTAAACTTGAACTTGACTAAGCCTGAGAGTTAACCTGCTAATAACCTGCTAAAAAATTGCAGACATCTTTATCAACATCCAAATGCTTTTGTGGTGCAAAATTAATTTAAACAGCCAGATATTATTTACACCGATTAAGAAACTGGCTACTAATAAAGAAAATCTGCTCTAACTGTAAAAGTAAATAAATTGCTAAATACTTTTGACATATGAAAGTGTAAAGCCTTTAGCCCACAACAAAGTTGGAAAGTTATTGCGTATCATACAGTATTTAACAAACCGTTTCCTATGAATTTTATGTAATTCATGGATAATTTAATATTAATCAGATGATGTTATTACGCTGCTGATCTCAGCCAATCGTTGCATTGCTGGTCATGATTTCGAGGATCAATAGATCTGTCCTTCACAACACTCGCAGCGATCTCAGATCAGTTCATCCAGACGTTTTAATCTGATTCGTGAACTTGTTTGAAGAAACAAATTAGCCAGAGATCAGTTATCAAGATTAAAAGATCCAGGATCTGCCAAATCATCTTAGATCACTTAAGCGAGGTATGAAGAACGGACCCCAGGTTATATAAGGGCGTACTCAGACTAGGTACAGTTGCCTTGAACCATGCTAAAGCGTGATTGTCCCTCCTACCCTCTCCCCCGATGGCCTGCACTCACACTGCATTTTGCCTTCCGAAACTGAGAACGTTTTCGTTATATTGTTTTAGTCATTTGGGATCCAGTGACACGCTTTTGACGCTCATAAATGTTTATAAAGTCATCATGCACATATTAGGAGGTTTGCTGAAGGTGCAGCTGTCGTGCAGTGATGGGTTTGTTTCTTTAATAAACTATGACAGTTTGCATTCAGTTTGCTGCCGAGTGTGACGCGGCTGTGATGAGAATCAGCACCTCCAAGTCCGAGGCCATGGTGCTCCACCGGAAAAAGGTGGTTTGCCATCTCCAGGTTGGAGGAGAGTCCTTACCCCAGGTGGAGGAGTTCAAGTATCTCAGGGTTTTGTTCACGAGTGAGGGAAGGATGGAACGTGAGATTGACAGGCGGATTGGAGCAGCGGCAGCAGTAATGCGGTCAATGTACCGGTCCGTCGTGGTGAAGAAGGAGCTAAGCCGAAAGGCAAAGCTTTCGATTTACCAGTCAATCTACGTTCCTACTCTCACCTATGGTCATGAGCTTTGGGTCATGACCGAAAGGACAAGATCTCGGATACAAGCGGCTGAAATGAGTTTCCTTCGAAGGGTGGCAGGGTGCACTCTTATAGATAGGGTGAGGAGCTCTGTCACTCGAGAGGAGCTCTGAGTAGAGCCGCTGCTCCTCCACATCGAGAGAAGTCAGTTGAGGTGGCTGGGGCATCTGTTTCGGATGCCACCTGGACGCCTTCCTAGGGAGGTGTTCCAGGCATGTCCCACCGGGAGGAGGCCCTGGAGAAGACCCAGGACACGCTGGAGGGACTATGTCTCTCGGCTGGCCTGGGAACGCCTCGGGATCCCCCCGGAGGAGCTGGAGGAAGTGTCTGGGGAGAGGGAGATCTGGGGTTCTCTCCTAAAACTGCTACCCCCGCGGCCCGGCCCCGGAGAAGCAGCAGAAAATGAATGAATGATGAGTTTGCATTCATTGAAAAGTAAGAATGATTAATAAATCCATATCAAACAGTCCCTTAAATGTGACGTCGCGCCTTCAGTTTCAGGCTCAAACACGCTTTGCACTCACACTAAAAGCGTACCACGCCAAAGCCCAATCGAACCGTGCTCTGGCACACATCTTCCAACTGGGCCAGGGCCGGCCGACTGAACCGCACCTGGGCCCAATTCTGAGCACTTACACTTGTCAAACGAACAGGAAAACATGCATGGGCATGATTCGCATAGCCAGTCTGATCTCACGAGGAAACATAAGTATGTATTATTTTGTCAGTTTAGTGGCTAATTTCAGTCGTACGAAAATGTACGATTTTAAAAAGGAGGCGTGGCACCTAACCTCAATCGTCATTGGGTGATGAGCAATCGTACTAATTTGTACAAATTAGATCGTACGAATTAGCCACTAAATCAAAAAGTTACGAATTGCCGTGAGATTGCGTTGAGATAGCCTAGTGTGAGTGAGCACTAAATGTTCTCTGTTAACTCTGGGTTTAATCCAGATTTTGTGAGTAACTCTGGATTGCATGCAACTGAAAGTGTGACATGTGAAGCAAACAGCCAATTACACAACACATTGGTAGGTTTATCTGCTTGACAATCCCATTTTGCACTGCAACAATACAACTGAAGTGAGATAAACAAACTGTGAAATGTTTGTGTTTAGTTAAAACATAGGTTAGCAATTTCTCTTGGGGATATAATGTGAAGTTGGAAAAAGGCCATAAACTGCAATATTCATTCATTCATTCATTTTCTTGTCGGCTTTGTCCCTTGCGGGGTCGCCACAGCGGAATGAACCGCCAACTTATCCAGCACGATTTTACGCAGCGGATGCCCTTCCAGCCGCAACCCATCTCTGGGAACTTCCACACACACATTCACACTCATACACTATGGACAATTTTAGCTTACCCAATTCACCTTTACTGCATGTCTTTGGACTGTGGGGGTAACCGGAGCACCCAGAGGAACCCACGCAAACGCAGGGAGAACATGCAAACTCCACACAGAAACGCCAACTGACCCAGCCCAGCCGAGGTTCGAACCTGCGACCCAGCGACGTTCTTGCTGTGAGGCAACAGCACTACCTACTGCGCCACTGCGTTGCCCTAAACTGCAATATATCACAGAATATCACAATATATTGAAAGAGCCCCTATTTTGCATTATAAAAGGTCATATTTTGGTTTTGGGGTCTCCAACAACAGGCTGATGTGCATGCAAGGTCAAAAAACACATTCATTGTCTTATAATTTGCATTTATTTTTTACCTAATTATCCCAACGACTCCCATTTGGTTCGTTCAGAGATTCATTTGTTCCCAAACCCCTCCTTAGCTCGTAGCTAATCTGCGCTGATTGGTCCGATGACACAGTCTGTTGTGATTGGTTGACTGGTTGAAAAATACCCATCACGGCTATAAAGTAGCAGAGAGTATGTGAGAGCCGAATGCAGGAATGCAATAAAGCAATGCAGTTAAACACCAGCATGTTACTCTACTCTTAACGCTAACCCCAAGTAATAACAACAACACACATTCGGTGTTAATTCACACAGTGGCTAAAGTCAAAACTATTTTGAAAATTGACCACACTGTGCGTGTGAGGAACAGCTGATGGTGGCCATAACAAAAACAAAGTCGAGTTCAAAAACGCACTTAAATCGGTAAAGCAAGAAGCGCTCTTGTTTGCAATCAAGGGAGATCTGGGCCAGGTGTGTGAACGAAGTGCATGATGGGATCTTTAGTGCAGTTGAATGTGAGTGTTCTTCAGCAACCTGTAAGAGCAACACTGCTGGTCATCATAACACTAGGATTTAGTTTATTTTATTATACAAAGAAATAGGCAGCTCCTATCAATGTGTATTTGTCCTAGACATCACCTATATACAGTGGTCTCCCGTTAATCGCGTTATGGTGAGGGACCTCTAACTATGTTTATATATGAAGAGTTCAGATGTAAAAGCCGCTAAATGCCACTTCTGCCAAAAATGAGCTAATGACATTGAGCGAATGCTTTAGGCACGTAGTACATGTTCAACAAATCATTTTGCTTCAAATAATCCAAATCACAGCATATATATACTGTATATCCCGAGAACCAATCAGAAGGCACGAATCGAATATGTTTTCAATGTAACGGCGCGCTGATACGCTGGCTTTTATGAGGAGGCCGTTTAATTCCGATGCCGATTAAGATTTTAAAAGATGGAGTTCAATGTACTGCATGAGCCTGCCCGACTGTCACTGAAAGGCAAATGAAAACGTCCCTTACCTCAAAACTCTCTTCATTATAAGAAAAAGAAAACATATTGTACCTACAGTCGGAAGTGTAGCATGCATTCATAATGTTTTTTTGCACAGCGACGCTACTTTGAGTCTGATTTACTATACATTATTATTAAAAGGCAGCTCCATTTCATGAAAGACGAAAGTTAAACAAAATGCTGTTCTTTTCACATGGATGCCATGACATGATGTAAATAGAAGTGATGAAAAAAAGGGATGATGAAGACCTTGAGTATGATGAGAATAGATGAATTACAGCTTCTAAAATTGTCTTTTAGCCCAGTAGGCCTACCTTGTGTTTTATTTGCTAATGCAAGCTATTATTTAAAGATAAATATAATATATAAAACTATACATTATTACTTTACACTATATGTCTGATAAGCTTTTAGATAAATGGGCACAGATATTGATGTTTCTTAATGTTTGCTCTGTTCTACTTGCAGTACACCAAAATATTTGCATTGGTAATAGTTTTATTTACATTTTGCACATAGCATGATAGCAAAGGGGATATGTTTTAATTGACTTTATTTTAATGTTTACACACAACAAGTTTTTTATCAGAATGTTTTGCACTGTACGTTTTACACTAGCTACATTATTTGAATCGAAGAAGCTTAGTTTACAATGTTTGCATTGTTACATTAGATCTAAATCCCAAATATCAGAAATGACAACAGATCATTAAGATTTTATTATTGTCAATGTTAATGGTATTGGCTTAATGCACTTACTTGACATATTTCATTCATTCATTTTTCTTTGGCTTAGTCCCTGATTGATCAGGGGCCGCCACAGTGGAATGAACCGCCACTTACTTGACAGATTTATGTATTTTTAACTTTAGGTGGTTTGTGTAATGTGTTATATGTTTGGTAAAATAAATTGGATCCTTAGTGATTTTCAACTAATTAAACTTTCTTGTCCCAATGGATTTAGAGTTTTTTGCAAAAAAAAAAAAAAGCACAAGTGGATTTAGCTGGTTTTGATGCAAAAGAAAATCTACCTTGTTAAAAATCAAAGAATTGTCTAAAGTGACATTTAAAAAAAAAAAAAAGTTATTTTATTTATTACCGATAAATGACACTGCTGAACCTAATTATAGGAGCCTGATAGAAAATGCTCATTTACAGGAAAATCGGTCTGATGGATTTAGAGGGTTTGCATCTGAACTCTTCATATATAATAACTTTAACTGTTAAAAGCTATCTGTAATTAGTTACTAGTTACTGTAAATAAAACGATTAATAATTAATACATTTATGGTAACTAATAAACTTTGATTGTAATGCAATAATGTGCACCTTTTGTTAAGCTGCTTTGAAACAATAATTATTGTGTAAAGTGCTGTACAAATAAACTTGAATTGAATAATTATGGAATAGAATGGAAAATGTCTTGTCTATATTTAAGAGAGAGGTCAGAAACTCTGTCAGAAAGAGGTCAGTGTATGCTCTATTTTTTAATCAATTCCTGACCATACTGTACCAGCTTTTCTGTGAGTTTGTTCAGAGCGCTGCAGCTTTCGGGTGTTCCTTAAAAGGAAATAATTAGTGAAAAACCTTTTTCAGCAGAAGATGCTAAAACCTGCTGCTGTTCTTATCTCCGTCTCACGCCCAGGTATTTACCTCCGCTGGGAGAGAAGCCATCCGAACGCTAACTCCGGATTAGCGGTGGGGCACTGTCAGCCCTGCTTCACCCAGTTGCACATCAACACTTATTTGGCACAGTCAGAGTGAAGACTCTCCCTCTCTCACTCTCTCACTCTCTCTCTCTCTCTCTCTCTCTCTCTCTCTCTCTCTCCCCACAAGTTGACAAGCCTCTTTTCTAAGCAGGAGCAAAGTATCTCAGAGGTGTGCTCTGAAGTGAGGGCTGTGTCAGCCAGGAGGATCCCAGTGGTCACACAGCATCAATTTATGCTCTTAAGTGGCTCACGATGAGAAAGAAATCCTTTAATGCCAGGAATAAAACACGGTATTTTTATATTTGCATTAGGAAGCGTTTCAATCCACTAAACTAAAAGCGGAGTTTGCTGAACCTAAACCTTGCATAATCCACGAAAGAGGAATTTATATCATCAAAGAAGGCGTGAGCTCTTAGTAGTACTTGGTAATTGCGTGTCTCAATTAAATGGTTGAAAGTGAGGTTTGTCTTTGTAACAAAGTCCTGTGTCTGTTGTACCATGAGAGAAAGGGCAGAGGAGACGGTGCTGGCAAAGCTGATACTATACATGTACATCCACTAAATTTATACATCAGGTTAAAAACCAAGACACTTCATGCATATACAATAGTGGATGTCCTTTCCTTGCTTTCAAAGATCTTGTGATTGCAAGTGAAGGTCTTTCGAGTGCTTTTTATAATCAGTGTTTTTGTGGGAGAGAATAAGAAGGTATTTATGAACCGCTGGGCTGGAGTGCTCTCTAACATTTAGCAAGAGGAAAGTGTCTTGATATGATTCAAGAGTGCAAATATTCTCGCCGAAGGAATACAGCCTATCCCAACCATTTCGTATCTATGTAGATGAATTAAGACAACCCGTAGAGGGTTAATTAGATGTGCTGTTGTCTATTCGTAAAGTACAATATTAATGCTCCTCATAAGCAGACAGCTTTTCCCTGTCAATTTACATCATAAACTGTGTTTCCTCACATAAATCCATTAAGGAATTCCAAGAAAGTCATGCTGAGTGATTGAATAGATGAATATAGTTAAGAAATGAATGGTTGTTTGTTTCTTTTTATGCCAAGTGGTTACTAGTTGCTCTCATTATGGGAAGCTTAGTCAACCTAAGCTTATTCTAAAAACGTACCACATTTCTGGAGAGCGCCAAAAACGTCCCAAGGGACTGTTTCATAACAGTCGTTTAAAAAAGCGGGGATTAAAGTCAAAAACTTGACTTCAATGAGCCGGACTAAACGTCCACGCTTAAATTGGTTCCATAGCAGCAAGTTGAAGATCATTTGATCTAACTAATCTGATCAGTTTAAATAATTTAGATTACTGCTCGTGCACGTTACTGTCGTGAAACGCTGAAGGTCGAGCATAGATGCATTGATTACTGTATATTGTGTGCTACCATGACAACTACGATAAACAAAAGAGCTCTGAAATGAGACACAGCTATGTTCACAGCGAGTGAGTAGCGATTGTTTTTAAAGTTCAAAAATATACGAATTTAAACATAATAATCAAAAACTACGGCTTGCAAGAGTGAAGGCTGACGGGAAATTGCAGATCATCCCAATAGGCTATACTGTAAAAAAAATCCGTTATTTTAAGTTTTCTTTCCGCCAGCTGGGGTGCCGGAAAAAAACGTAAAATAACGAGCATTAAATTACAGACATTTACCGTAAAATAACAGACAGTAAATTACAGAAATGTACTTAAATTTAAATTTCTGTATTTTACTGTCTGTTATTTTACGGTAAATGTCTGTAATTTAATGGCTGTTATTTTAAGTTTTTGACAGATTTCGATCGATCTGCGCAGCGGTGCATGAAGTCGAACGCACCTTTTGACACGTGTCACGTGTGTTGAAGTACAGTACACCCCTCACAGATCTCTCTTTTAAATGAATATTTTCTACAGGATCCTTTACAATAATATCTTTGTGCATATGCATTAGATTATTCAGTACCAAAGCAAAATTTGGAACTAATCTTATCACAGTCCAAAAATTAGTGTACGCAAATTAATACGTTGGGGGAAAATATTAAATAAAACTTTAACAGGAAAAAAAATCAACAGAAACTGAAAAAAAGATCAAATTTAGTTGAAATGTTGTAGTTTGTATTTGTTTGTTTGCAATAACTTACTTGAATTTAAATGTATTATTGTTCTATTCTTAAACATGTTTGGTGTATATATATTTGCTATTAAGTGACTATAAAGTTTGAATCATTATTAAGAGGTTAAGTGAATTAAAATGGCATAAAATTATAGCAGGTGAATGTTAACATTACTTTGATTAAGCTTGAACTTAAGACTTATCCTGAGAGTTAACCTGCCCCGGACCAGGCTAGTTTCCCAGCATAAGTTGCCAGAGTAACTGAGCTTGAACTATTGTAAATATGATTTAAAAAACAGAATCCGCCAGTAATAAACCTGACTTACCAAAATAAGCCTGGCTTTTTTTTAAGCGTGGTTTATGGAACAGGCCCCTGGAGGTAAATTTTTTTTGTAGTTTTTTGTTTTCTTCAATCCACCAGAGGCTGCTGTGTACGCTTTTTGAGATCTCAAATTTCTCTTGCAAATTGAACAGATTGATCCGCTCACCCACTTCCCTAAATCCAAATGACAGATTTAAAAAGCAATCCAGAAAAAGAAAAGCTCTTGTCTGATTTTTACCACGTTTTCAGATTTTACCACATTCTTACCCTGTTATTTACTTGTTTATTTTATTTTTTGGCTTCTGTTTTTGTCTTACCTACTTTCTGGGACCGTACTTCACCGGACACAAACCTCATCCTCATGGTCAACTCCTTTCTGCGTCTCAAGTCTGCCAACTTACATGACAAGCGACAGGACAAACTGGTAGCAGCAAGAAAGCTGTCCATATGGAGGTAAGCAGTCAGCGTGTAAGCGCAAAAAGGAACGGCGTTACACCGCCTCATATCGTTCGTTTAAAAGACGAAATGCAGCCATACGTACTTCTGGCTACATAATTCGCGATCTCCAGAAATGTATATAGGGCTACGTTTTCAGAATGAACCTGTTGCATTTAGTAGTGTTAAAAGTGTTGATGGAAAGCTGTTGAGGATAATACATTTTTCAGAATATTTGTATTAGTTTAATGATATTATCTAATGAACATTAGCTAAACTGCCTGTGTTCCTTTGGCTTTCTGTGTTTTGATAAATAATTGAAAAGTTACACTTTTTTTGTCAGTAGGCCTGCATCAATCTGTTTTCTGTAAACTTTTTGTTACGCCTGCTGTAGGCCTATACAATAAACCATTTTAATTACGAAATGTCCAGTACAATATCCTAAAATAAATGAAAAAAAAAAGAGAAGCAATATGAAAGGAATGAAAATCCTGTAATTTACTCACCCTCGTGTCGCTCCAAACTCATATGACTTTTTCATCCGTGAAACACAAGTATGAGGGATGAGAGGACAGTGATTGTAACTGTCAAGCTCCAAAAGCCACATAAAAGTACCAAAACAGTAGTCTACTTGATTCATGTGCTTTATACCAGTCCCATTCGATCACTTTGAGTGAAAACAGACAAAAAGAACCTTCATAAATAAAACCAGTTTTGGAACTTTTAAAAGTTGCAACAATATATTTCTAACACTAAAGTGTAAAGTTGAAAGTGTTTATTTATTCATTTATTTAATGAGCCTTGATTACATGCTTCAAACTTCCTCCATGCTTCCAATGATTCATTACTTATGCTTAAGATCTTAGGAGAGGGGGTTAGACCTGTGTTTGTGTGCTTTGTTCAGAAAAAGTGACTTAAAGGTGCTGTATGTAAGTTTTTGACTCTTCTAAAGCATAAAAATACCATAATATGTGTGCAGATATTTAAGAAACATCCCAAGTGAACATACTTGTTTAACTGAAAAACAATGCTAAAGTCAGATATTCTGCTTTGAAAATGGGTTTTCCGTGCCGGAACGCTGTGTTTGTTTAGATAAATTTCATATGCACGATGCCAGTTTAGCCAATTATATGTCAGCACCCTGGGTTGCCTTGTTGGAAAACAGCGTATTTCATTCATTCATTCAGAAAGACTCTGAAAGCATGCGTCCGTGACCAAAAATAACAGTATGGGAGACAGATGCAGTTCCACATGAGGTTATTAATTAGCAAATTACATAAATATTACGAACGTAAACATTAGGTGAGCAGGTTACATTGTAACCGCGTGTCCTAACAACACGCTGTGACGAGAGAGGCAGTGATCAGCTATTTGGCTGTTTGCACCAGACGAGACACGGCAGAAATGTAAATACAGCCTTTCAAAAGCACAGAATATGCACTCGCTCACGAAACGGTAAGGTTTAGAATCTATTTAATACATGTTAACCCACTTTAACATCAATGTAGATGCTGAATCACTCATATGTGTTTAGTTCTAAAGTTCAATTTCAGACGGTTTATTGTATTTTCAAGATCTGAGGTGAACTTTCTGGTTTCAGTATATGGCAACAAATGCCATGTAAAATGCATTCAAACTCGCATTGTTAGCATTTAGCACAGAATAAAGCACACAAGGCTTACCTGAGGTGATCTAGCTGTCATAGGTTTCTGTTGTTCAGCTGTGAGAAATAGAAGCCATTTCTAATATATCAATTCGAGGTGTTGGTTAGGACAAAAACTCCTTTTAATATGGAAAATATTCCCTCTATCGCGTGTCGTTGCTTTTATTTAGAACACAGTTTAAATCGCTCGCTCCTGTACACAATCTGGCATCCTAGCGTACTTTTATTATGATCCAGGAGTGCAATACCTAGTTCAACCACTGGGTGTCAAACTTACATACTGCACCTTTAATTTGATACAATAGTGTTGCTCTTTTGTTTTTATTGTTATTTAGATTAGCATTCACAAGGCAGCATTTCAAAACGCATCAAAGTGTTTAAGTCACATATCAGTACAACTGTCCTACATAGTACAATTTCTGCTATTGACAAACCATTAACTAAGATTTTTAGCTCAATAAACTACTAATTTGCTGCTTGTTTATAGTTAATAAGGTAGTAGTTGGGTTTAGGAATTGGGTAAGATTATGGATGTATTATAAGATCATACTTTATTAGTATAATGAACAGCCAGTATTTTAAAAATAGGCAGGTATAAAGGCTGATTTCTACTTTTGCCTAGCACCTCCGCTGACTGCATGCGCACCCCACAAAACAGACGAGACTTTTATACTTGATGCGTTCGGCGTTGTGATATTCTTTAAAATGACAGAGGGCGGTCAAAAGAAACCAACCATAAAATCAGACAAATAAACATAGGATAGTAGGAAGTTTCCGGAACTACGTCATATCATTAATATCATTAATATTTTAAGTTAATTATTTGTATTATTTTTATAAGTTATTTTAATGATGATAAAGATTTTTATAACCATTTAAGATTTTATTGAATCAAACTTTGATGCATGGCTTGCTTTTGTCCATATCTCGGACAATTCTACCTATTATATTTTATTAAAACATTAATGACACCAGAACATTGCTTGCTCTACAAATATATTTTTTATTATGGAAAGAATAAAAGCAAAAAAAAAGTACACTTACTAAAATGTACTGCCGTTTTTTTTTTGTTTTTGTTTTGTTTTTTGCCCACTCCACAATTCACACATTTCTGTCTGGCTAGTTTGTGTCCTCTATATGCTAAAAAGCAAAATAGGCCCATTCTAAAAACGTAGCCCTACATATGTTTCTGAAGATCAAAAATTATGTAGCCAGAAGTGGCTGAATTTTATTTTTAAATTGAATGCTATAGGGCGGTATGACGCCGTTCTATGTCGCGCTTACCAGCTGACCACGTACCTTTGTACGGACGGCTTTCCCGCAGTTACCGGTTTGTCTCATTAGCTCACAATTTCTGTCAGCAAACCTGAGACCCAGAGAGGAGTTGACCTTGACAACGGCATTCGAGTCCGGCGAAGAACGGTTCCAGAAAACAGGAAAGACAAAAACAGAAGCCAAAATAAAATTAACAAGTAAATAACACGATGAGAATGTGGTAAAATTTGAAAATGTGGTAAAAATCAGGCGAGGGCCTTTCTTTTTTGGATTGCTTTTGAAAATTGTTGGTTGGGTTTAGGGGTAGAGGAGAGTGGGTCAGTTGAGTCACTCAGTCATTCAGTCAGTCAAACAGTCAGTCGACAGCAGCCTCTGGTGGATTTACGTGAGAACAGCAGGCGCAAATGGCACTCGTGAGAGAAATTTGAGATCTCAAAAAGCATACACAGCGGTCTCTGGTGAATTCGTCAAAACAAAAACTGCAAAAAAAAAAAAAACGTAGCTCCTGGGACGTATTTGGCACTCTCCCAAAATGTATATAGCGGTACATTTTCAGAATGAACCTGGGTTGGGAAAAAGGCAATAATGGTCCAACATTTCTGACCATTATCCCCAATAAAGCCTAGAAAAACAGGGCATCAGTATATTGTAAACCGATAGGTTCAAATATTCCTTTCCAGTTATCAAAGAAATAATTTGTTACTTCATTTTAGTTTTGTAACTATTAAATAGTTTTAAATTTAAAATTGTAACATATACATCAGTGTAAAATCTATGAATGGTGGAAAAACATATTCTGTAATTGTTTAATAAAACCACCTGGGTCTCCACTTGGCCATGGCCTCTCTTTTTGGTCTTAACAAACTTATCCCTCAAGTTTTTCTAAACGTTTTAACATTCTTCCTTTCCCACTGCTGTTGCAATTTCTAGCCAAGAATTATTGGCCATCTGGTTATCCCTATGATCACGCATAGATACGACTGTACAGACATCTTCATGATCAGTCTGTTTCAGACAAAGTGATTCATATTCAATTAAAATAAAATGCGCCGCCAAATGCACTGTTTGCTCAAGTCTTGAAAATTTAGTGCGCTCCACCAGACGAAATCATGTCTCGTGCACCCAAAGCGAACCTCCGCAAACACCGCGATGACGTCACAGTCGCCGAGTGCACTCAAGCGAACTAGTGGACCCGTCAAGTATAAATCAGCCTTAATCCAGAAGTTGATAATGGGAATTGGAACTGAAACTAAAATGTTATCAAAATGTTATGCACTCAAAACCATTTGCAGAGGTGTAGATTAAAGGTAAAAACATTGCAAATAATCGTTCACTATAAAAAAAATCTGATTTTATCAGCAGGAGCAACACATATTAATGAATATCCATTGACATGCATTTTATGAATCGCCAAGGACCAGTTTCATCTAAAAATCTTCTACAAAATAAAAATCAGACCCCCTAGTTTTTCACGATACTGTGATCGTTGAATCCAATGCAAAATCAACAAAAAGTCGCACATTTTTGCGATGCTGCAAAATTCTTAATTTTAACACTAAATAATCGCAAAAAAATGTAAATAATCTCATAAAACATTCAATTCCAAACCATATAATAAAAAAAATCAAATAAATAAATAAATGTATTTCAGTCTGCAATTAAAAGTTTTACATGACTTTTAAATGTTGCATACTCAGCACACGTGATGTATTTGAGTGTCTTTCAAAAAATGACGTCTCACCTGCGTCCTCACAGTCCTAACATTACATGAGAGTGGCGGGAAATGTTTTGCAGCCTGTGCAGTAAGCAGACGTGGATGAAGCGTGATTGATTTACATGTGAAGTCAATGCAAAGATGCGATTAGATATTCTGTGGCACTGTGAATTGGCCGTTTTGTGTGTTCAGACTGCAAAAAGTTGGAGCAAACATCTAACAAATGGAGCAATGGAACAGACAGAAAAGCAAGCAGCTTACAATGATAGAAGTTGATTCAAGGATGACGGCCACTGGATGTGACTGAATTGAAGGGCAATATTTGTGCTTTACATGTATGGCTGGTATTTTAGTGTGTATAAAATCGATAAATGTTTTCGTTTAACTCTTTTCCTGCAGTTAACAAGAGAAAACGCTTCCCTGCCATTGGCGAGTTACACAGCTATGTTTTAGGTGTATTACGCTAGGGAAAGCCATAATAACACGTCCTGAGTAAGGTACATGATGTCAGATGCTTCGTGGAGTGAAATCTGAGAGAGAGAAAGTAAGATCGTGGATAAAAATAAGAGTTATACAAACTTCCTTTGGCTTAATCCCTACCGTTTTAGATCTGTTATAGATCTTGTCTTGACAAGATACCAAAATAAAGAAGCTTTATTTTTATGATTTGTCATTGTCATTGTGTCAGATTGCACACCTAACATATTAGGCTACCTAATTTGGTAAATAAGATATATAGTATTATATATGTTAATATATATGTATATTTTTTATATTTATATATTCATTTTTTATTTTTATTTTTTTAATTGTCCTCAAATTTCGAGGAATTACCACCACAAAATCAGTAATTTTTATCCCCAAAAAAAAATCACACAAAAAAAGCGTGAAAAACTAGGGGTTCTGAAAAATAGTCACCTAAATCTTGGCTGGCTGAGAATCTACTATCCCTTTAATATGACATAAAGCATGTTGCACTTTAAAGCATCCGTAAAACCTATCCACATGTAGTGCAATAGTTCAAAAATGTCTTTCCCTGCCTCTTTCCGTCTGTGCACAAATGGCAATTTTGTGGTCAGAGGATGAGTAACAATGTCTCAATTCGTGCGGGGATTACTCATGCTTTGCTCAGTTTATCATTCTTCCTCTCTCCCATACTGGGGCGAGGACTTTTGTGAGGATTTGTTCAACTCCGCAGTAGGACAGTACCACTAGATACAGCCCCGCTAAGCATCTTTGGCAAGGAAACTTAAGTAGAAAAGAAAGAAGAAAAGTAGGAAGGAGAAAAAAAAAAAAGAAAAGTTGAGCTGGGCTTTGAAGACCAAGCAGAGGGCTTGTCTAATCCTGCAGGCAGATTTAAGCACAAAGAAGAAACCAGCACAGGCACAATGGCGGAAAGAGAGAGAATAGAAGAGTCTCGTGCTATAGGCTTCCACAAAGCGTTTCTCCCCATACCTTCGCTCTGTTCATGTTTTTCTTTTTTCTTTTTTTACACCACACCCTCTGTCTTTTTCCTCACGCGCTTACTTTCTTTCTCTCTCGTTTTCTTTTTTATTCTGGTAATCTTGCTTGCTTTCAGCTCTCTCCGCGTGTCAGGGAGTGGGAATCTAAGTGCTGCGTGTTCCAAGCATCTACATGTCTCCTATTCTGAGTGACATTAATGGTCTCTTTCTCTTTTTCCTTCCTTGACGTGCCGCAATGGTTGGCAAGCAAAGCTGCGGCCCATCTGGAGAATGAGAAAAGGGGACATGGGAGGGGGGCATATCAGAGGTAAAAGTGCTGGAGGTTCATATGCCATTCCCTCAGTACTTGGATCCGGGCTTAATGAATCATTCTGCCTCTTATAGCGGCGTATCCTCAAATGATGAGCTCTAGCAATGGGAGCTTCTGGCACATTTCTGCAATCCCAGGGCCTGCCTAAGAGTGGCCTCTGCATTAGGACAACATGGGCTCTAATGCAGCTCAGACCATGAGGCGTTTGACAGAGCTTGGTTTGCCTCCAGCGCTCATTACCGCAAACATTAACGCCTAATGGACAGCATACGGAAATGAAAACACATTACCCGTACGTGTTGTGCTCAACCGCTGTCGCCCTGTATTTGATTTTAAAGACCTGTAAGAGCGCACTGTAAAAGCAAACACTATTCAAGTCTTCCTCGATTGCTGCGTTGTACCGTTGCTAAATATTGAAACAAGCGTTCTGACGCCCCTCCCTGTTGACAGATTGTTTACAGGCTGCAAACAGCATCTGTGCGCACTTGTGAATTAGCATCCCTCTATTGTCGCTGAGCATTTCGCTGGCTTTTTCTGGAGCCATAATGGAGCTTATTAATGCAAAACATGACGGGAGACCAACAAATGATGAGCCTTGACACCGGAGCTGTGTAGGATGCTTCCAGGTTTTGTTTTTGTTTGCTTTGTTTGATTTTTTTAGTGAGTAGAATATCAACCTTGCTAAATTTGTGCCATCAAATTAGGCAGAGATAAATAAATAAAAAACATGGCAGAGGATGTAGGGAAATATTGTAGGGAGATTGCGCACATGCTTCAAATTATTTATCTTTCTGTTTATTTTGATTGCTGTAACCAGTAGTATTTAAAATGTATGCAGCTTAATCATGGGCTTTATGAATCAGATAAATTCCTGCTATAGAAATGATATACACTAGGCTTTCATAAGTATGCTCTGCCACCACACTTCATTTGTTGCATTTTGATTATTTGTATTGCAAGACAAATTGCAGTATTTAATCTAGCAATATGTTCATTAAGACTGACGGTTGCCCTCTGATATGTTTTTGAAATGTTGATACCTTTCTGATTTGTAAAACAGAACACATCACATCTAATGCTGATACTTGCCAGTTGGAGGGACATGAAAAACCTATAAGGAAAAGGTTTAGTTTGAAGTATTTGGATTGCAGTAGATAAAATCTGAAAATAAATAAGGAATATTTGATAATAAATTAACAGTTTTTAATTTCAGAGGTTAGATCAGAGTGCCAGTGGGCAAAAAAAAAAAAGGAAATTAAAATAACCATAACCATATTTTAAAATTTATTTACATATACAGTGCTCAGCATAATTGAGTCCATGCCATTTTTGAAAATGAATATTTTTATCCATTTCTCAGTGAATATAGGCAATGTATTTTGGTGCATTTAAACAAAACAGATTTATTAAACAGCTATATTTATTAAAATAATATTTCAGTCACCAAACATATTTAGAAATTGAACGATAATACAATTAAATTCAAGTAAAATATTGCTTTTGATTTTTCCTCTTTTTTAAATTAGTATTTAATATTTTTCTATAACATAAATTTGGGTGTACTAATTTTTGGACTGTTATCGTAAGTTATTTTGTTAGCTAAGCTCCAGATTTGGCTTCAATACTGACTAATCTAATGTATCTGCACAAATATAATATTGTAAAGCATCCTATGAAAATATGAATTTAAAAGATAGATTAAGTGATTAAGATTAAGTGATTTCTTGATTGTGAACAGGTGTGGCAGTAGTCAGGCCTGGGTGTGGCTAGAGAAATTGAACTCAGGTGTGATAAATCAGAGTTAAGCCGAAGTCACACTAGAGTTTGAGTTTGCGAAATTCTGTCACACTGCGCTGCGAAAAGGGGCCGGATTAAACAAGATGATTAGACATTAAAAAAATCGAGCGATTGCTCCATGTTTTAAATTTCTGTCCAGAGAGGTCATGTTTTGATCCTGGATTGGTCTCACGCAGTCAAGTGATGCGATTTCGCAGGTCAGAGTTCACCAAGCTTGAACTTTGCACTGCAGCAACCTGCGAAACTCGACGCATGACCCTGCGTTTCCGGTCTGATGCATTCGCGTGCGTATGAATGGAAGTCTATGGGGAGTAAAGTCCAGTGTGACCGTGGCTTTATGGTGCTTTCTCACTTAGATATTTGTTTCAGAACCCGCCTTTGCCCCTTAGCTCGGTTTGTTTGGGCATATGTGAATCCCACAATCGCTTTTTGATCCGCACCAAAACAATTAGTTTGAGACTGCCAGAATGAGGTGGTCTCAGCTCAGTTGAAACAAACTTGTAATAAGAAAGCAATGCGATCCAGCGACCTAACAACCCAGGCTATATCACAATGTATTATGGATATGTAATAAGCATATATATGGCTATAAGAAGAGAGAATTATGAGTAGAGATATCATTCCTTTTTAGTTAGCGTGACTTTGACTCTGATATAGAATCGATATGTATTTTACAACCCTTGACAATTGAAATGAGTCTATGTATAAGTAATTCTTACCTCTGATTTATATTTGGTGATGACTATGTCTGTGGGTGTCACCATTCAAAATTAAAATGCAACTTTTCACTTATAATGTCTCAATTCTCATCGTCATGAATTAAAATAATGGTATATGACAGCTGAGCAGAATCTGGGAAAATAAACCACACTTTGACCAATGTGAGGAGAGTTTACTCTATTTTGGTCCATTTAAAAACTTTGCCGTGTGAAAGTGAACCGCAACAAGAACAAAAAGCAACATTACAACAAATTTGAATTCCTGTTTCAGAACAAAATCAATCAAGGTGTGAAAGCACCCCTAAGTTGTTTTAACCTGCCTGTCATGTTTGGGTAAAAAACTGACCAATTTACAACTTAAAACACTCATAAATATTGTGTTTTACATCTGATTGCCTCAAGGCCTTATGATATCCTCTACACTGTGCACTTGAACATATAAAGTGATGATCACCTCTTTCATTGAATTTTGAGTGTTTTAATCAATCTTGTTACATCTGTGGTGTTCCCGGTCAAAAGTGACCGCCATAGGAAATAAATGGGTATCCAGACTATATTCATCCATCAGGCAGAAAATATCCCCATACACACCACCCCAACACACTCACTCACTCACTCACTTCAGACTGAACAATGGCTGTTTCTCAATTCCAAGAATGCAGAGAACGGACTTGCGTTCTTATGAAGACCGGTCTTGCCAGGTGTCCTCGGGAGAACGAACTCGGGAGACCACTAGAACAGAGAACGCGTCCTGTGAGGAATGAGATGCTGCGTTCTTCCCGATGGTCACGTGACCTTCACACGTTTTTAATGGATATTTATTTAAACATTACAGCATTTATACGATTTATTGTTTTTCCCCTTTTCAAAATATATAGTCTGCATAAAAACATTATAAATATACACTGCACAATACAAATAAAACAGATTTTAATACGAATTTCAGTAAACAAACACCCTCAACGTGTTTATGCCTTTATTAAGATTTTCATGGTCTTAATAAAGTTAATTGATTGTATTCACCTTCTCATTTAAGGAATCTCCTGAGGTAAATAAGTTATATCTCTGAACTTTAATAATAAATTTAATTAAAATGCTGCGCTTCCCACCTCCAGTCGCAATGACTTCTGGGACTTCTAGAGCGAGATCGGGGCTCAAGTCTGCATCGGTGCATTTTCGATATCAAGAACACATCTGGGAAGTTTCACGCGTCCTCTGTTCTTGCGGTCTTGAGTATTGGAACTGAACTTTGGCAGCTGATGATGACGTTACACGAGAACACAAGGACGCAAGACTGCTGAAGAAAGCATATTGAGAAACGGCCAATGTCGTTTGCAGGTACACATCTCTTTTCCTCGCTTATGTGCCGATCCTCCAGCCTGATCTCACAAGGAAACCTAGCTATTTTACATTTTGTCAGTTTAGTGCCTAATTTGTAGAAGTTCAGTCGTATGAAAATGTACGATTTTTAAAAGGAGGCGTGGCATCCAAATAAGCAAATTGTACAAAAATGTATAAATAAGATCGTACGAATTCATACGGATAAGCCACTAAATCAGTAAGTTATGAATTGCCATGAGATAGCGTTGGATCCTCCGACGTGAATCGACTTCCTGATAAAACAATGTATCATATCTTCACACAGACTAGACAGGTGTCTGTTATGTGAACCCATCTGTGTGTGTGTGTGTGTGTGTGTGTGTGTGTGTGTGTGTGTGTGTGTGTGTGTGTGTGTGTGTGTGTGTGTGTGTGTGTGTGTGTGTGTGTGTGTGTGTGTGTGTGTGTGTGTGTGTGTGTTGCTTTTTTCTTTGTTTGTTTGTTTGTTTCTTTCTTTTTTTCTTTATTTCTGCCAATCTTCATTCAGCCTATCTCTGGGTCTAGCAGGAGCACTTTTGATTTAGCTTAGCATCAATTATTTTATTGGATTAGACCAGGGGTGACCAACCCTGCTCCTGGAGATCTACCGTCCTGCAGATTTCAGTTGCAACCCATATCAAACACACCTGCCTGTATAATCTAGTGCTACTCAGGTCCTAATTAATCGGTTCAGGTGTGTTTGATCAGAGCTGAACTCAGCAGGAAGGTCGATCTCCAGGAGCAGGGTTGAGCACCCCTGGATTAAGCCGCGGTCACACTGGACTTTTCCCTCCATAGACTTCCATTCATACGCACGCGAATGCGTCATACCGGAAACGCAGGGTCATGCGTCGAGTTTCGCATTTTGCTGGGGTGCAAAGTTCAAGCTTGGTGAACTCTGACCTGCGAAATCGCATCACTTGACTGCGTGAGACCAATCCAGGATCAAAACTTGATCTCTCTGAACAGATATTTAAAACATGGAGCGATCTCTCGCTTTTTTAATGTCTAATCATCTTGTTCAATCCCGCCCCTTTTCGTAGCGCCGTACGACAGAATTTCGCAAGCTTAAACTCTAGTGTGACCGCGGCTTAAGACCAAAAATGACCAAAGTATAACTAGTGCTAGTTCTTTGTCCATGCTCACCGTCTATACCAGTGGTGCTCAACCCTGTTCCTGGAGATCTACCTTCCTACAGAGTTCAGCTCCAACCCTGATCAAACACACCTGAACCAATTAATTAGGCCCTGTACAGCACTTGATCATTACAGCCAGGTGTGTTTGATAAGGGTTGCAACTGAAATCTGCAGGAAGGTAGATCTCCAGAAATAGGGTTGAGCACCCCTGGTCTATACCCTCAGTCACTATTCCCTATATCACTGCACTAATATAGTCTAATTGAAGGACTGAATGAAAATTCAAGCACTCAGCACACAAGAAAGGATGCTGTTTTGTTTGTGCTTTGCTGGTTGATAAATCATTCAGATGGATTAAAATTACAATTTCTTTTGTCAGACCCTGCGATAGTTATTTTAGCGAGCTGTCTATTAGTAACAAAACAAAGTATTTTGACTTCTGTCATCTATGGGTAACTTTTTCTAAAATTTTCAGTGCCTATATGTGTTTTCACTGCAGTTGTTTTATGTTGAATTCTAAAAATTCATGTTAAACACTACTTTGAGACATTGTTCACAGCTAAAGAATGTTGAATAAAAATTTAGTGGTGAAAATGTTTTTTGTGATAAGAGCAGTTACAAAAGACCGGTCAATTTTGACCGGGAACACTAAAGTAAGGATAAGGATGTGAACACGACACAAAGGTTAACAGGGGGCAAACACTTTTTCACACAGGACTATGTAGTTTTGTTTTCCCCTTTATAATAAAAACCTTCCTTTCAAAACTGCATGATGTGTTTAGGTGTGTTATCTTTGTATAATATTTAAATTTGTTTAATGATCTGAATCTTTAAAGTGTGATAAACATGCAAAAAAAGAAATCAGTAAGGGGCAAACACTTTTTCAGACTTTATATATATATATATATATATATATATATATATATATATATATATATATATATTATATATATATATATACACAAAAGTTGGAACCTGTGGGCGAAAATAACAGTCCAGTTAAGGAAACGAACTCGTTATATAACTCAATATTTTCCCCATATATGATACAGATATAAAAGGTTCATCAGACAGCGTTTCTCCTGTTAAATGTAGCTTTTGTCAAACTAGGCACTTATCTCTCTATTATCTGTGTTTTAATGTGTTTATAAGTACTGATTTGCCTTTGTGTCAGTGGGTGTCAGCATGAGAGTCAAAAAGCCCTCTTTCAAAGCTGTTCTTTTAAAGATATATTATTACCGTTTCTATGGGAACTCTATTCACTGCGCAGGTGTATTTTCATTAAGCACAACGAAGCAGCCTAGACAGACAAGTAATGAGCCAATCAGAGAGCATGCAGTTTATAAAACAACACTATGAAACAGATGAAAGTAATAAAACAGTAGAAGTGAGCGAGGTAGAAACGAAAGCCTCTTAGCAGCGCTCGGTGAATGACGCATTCAGTGCCTTTCTGCTTGAGCTGAAACAGCTTTGTCCACAACAACCTTGGGCTTTTGTTGAGCAGCTTGGACTAGACACTATTCAGTGGGATCAGATGATTTAAGGCTAGACACTGCAGGTTAAGAGAGTTTTTAAAATATGTTATTATCACCATACTTCACCCGGCTGATTGATTCCATTAAGAATTGCAAAGACTGTTTTTTTTTTTCAAATTTAGCCAGGGAATATGCAAATGAGGCTATTTGTAATTAAATATGCGCTAATTTGCATACATTTCAAGCTTTGGCCTAACTCATGTTTAAATTTTTTTGTTTTAATTCTTTTGTTTCTCACAAAGATTTTACAGAGGGTATTTTTGGCAACGTTTTATGACTCCATAATTTTGAGAACACTGTGAACAGTCATCAACAGTCCAGATTTGTTTTTTTGGAAAAAAAAATAATTATATTTGATGTATTATCATATGGGTGACATGGTGGTCCAGTGGTTAGCACTGTCGCCTTACAGCAAGAAGTTCGCTGGTTCGAGTCCCAGCTGGGTCAATTGGGATTTCTGTGTGGAGTTTGCATGTTCTCCGCGAGTTCATGTGGGTTTCCTACGGGTGCTCCGGTTTTCCCCCCAGTCCAAAGACACGCGCAATAGGTGAATTGAGTAAACTAAATTAGAGTGTGTATAGATGTTTCCCAGTACTGGGTTGCAGCTGGAAGGGCATCCGCTGTGTAAAACATATGCTGGATAAGTTGGTGGTTCATTCCGCTGTGGCGACCCCAGGTGAATAAAGGGACTAAGTCGAAGGAAAATGAATGAATGTATTAACATATCCCTTACAATACAAAAATTAATCAGTGAATTTTAGTGTATATAGTGTATAAAACTAAGAAGTTAACTTAATTCCTTCATGTAGGTGATGCGGTGGCGCAGTAGGTAGTGCTGTCGCCTCACAGCAAGAAGGTCGCTGGTTCGAACCCCGGCTGGGTCAGTTGGCATTTCTGTGTGGAGTTTGCATGTTCTCCCCATGTTTGCGTGGGTTTCCTCCAGGTGCTCTGGTTTCCCCCAGTCCAAAGACATGTGGTATAGGTGAATTGGGTAAGCTAAATTGTCCCTATATGTGTGTGAATGGAAGCGTATGGATGTTTCCCAGTACTGGGTTGCAGCTGGAAGGGCATCCGCTGTGTAAAACATATGCTGGATAAGTTGGTGGTTCATTCCGCTGTGGCAACCCCAGGTGAATAAAGGGACTAAGCCGAAAAGAAAATGAATGAATGAATGAATTCCTTCTTGTTGTCCCAACACAACTCTATTGTGTGGAACCCAGCATGTTTTTACAGTGTAAGTGCTGCTGAAGTGCAACAGGAACAAAAACTCAATTTGAGAAAACAGCCTTTAAAAATGTTTCATAATTGAAATCTACAGACATTGAAATAGATCAAATGTGACAAAAGAAACACTTAAAAGTGTAGTTTGGATCTATTTTTTTACATTAGACTGAAATAAACACCAAAAAAACAAGACCTCAAAAACAGTGACATCAAAACCTTAGCATAATCTCTCATAATGAAAAAGAATTGTTGAGATTGTTGAGGGGCAACTATCAAGGTTTCCTATGTGTGGGGAATTAAAGACTACAGATTCATTCATCCATTTCCTTAGGCTTAAGGCTGGTTTATACTTCTGCGTAGAGTGATCACCGTGACCCACGGCGCGTGCATTGCGTGTTGCTGTGCATTTATACTTCTGTGTGCTGTTTGTGTTGCTCTGCAATAACACTTCCAAAATAGCCGGCAGTAGATTACGTTCCTCTGTGTCGAGTTTCTTTACTGTGTTTTGTTTTGTTTTTGAATGCTATCTTTAATGTACAAGTAACTAAAACTCGCTCATTCTGAGGCGGGAACCGGTGGACGTGCAACAACTTTAATCGTAAGGTGAACACAAAACAAAAGTTTCCACCTGAAGCTCCTTCACGGGACTCGACACATGTAAACACTCGCTCTATTCATGCTGCTTTCAGCACCGGCCACACTCGTCAGCGCTACCAAGCCGACCAATTACAGAGCTTGTGCTATGCATTGTTGTGACGCGTAGTAAAAGTTTTTAAGAGATATGCGTCAAACTATACGCATTCGCTTGATGCAGAAGTAAAAATCAGCCTTTAGTCTTTTATTTATCAGTGATTGCTACAGCAGAATGAACCACCAACTATTCCAGTTTATGTTTTACGCAGCGGATGCCCACAGTACTGGGAAACACCCATACACTCTCGTATTCACACATGCACACTCATACACTAAGGCCAATTTATACGGCATTTCTTTGGATTGTGGGGGAAGCCCACGCAAACACGGAGAGAACATGCAAACTCCACACAGAAATGACAACTGGCCCAGTGGGGACTAAAACCAGCGACCTTCTTTCTGTGGGGTGACAGTGCTAACCACTGAGCCACCATGCTGTCCAAGACTACAGATTTAAAGGGATAATAATCTGTCATAATTCGATCATACTTCACTTGTTCTAAACCTTTACATTTTCTTTGTTTTTCTGTTGAACACAAAAGAAGGTATTTTGAAGAAAGCTGAAAACCTGTAAACATTGACTTTTGTAGTACTGTATTTGTTTTGTCCCACAATGGATCTCAATGGTTACAGGTTTTCAGCTTTCTACAAAATATTGTCTTTTGTGTACAACAGAATAAAAAAAATCATTAAGTTTTATAACCACCTGAAGGAGAGTAAATAGTGAGTACATTTTCATGTTTGGGTGAACTACCCCTTTAAGTCATTGAGCTGTATTTCTATCATTGGAAAATATGAAAATCCTTACTGGAAGTCTGGTCCTACCTGTCCTTCTGTCAGTACTCCTCAGCTCCGTCAGCGGAGGGAGACGTTTATGACTACATTTCAGGGTGTGATGGGAGGGGCAAGGGGTACCAAAAGCAGGCAGATTTCCCTTGTGAGATTAATGGCACGGTGAATCATATCTGGTGTCGTCGAGGGGCGACAGGCTGGCGTTCCCCGTGGCTGCGGCTCATTTAAAAGCGCTAGAGTCCCGAGCGGCACTGACGGCGTGTATCCGCAACCCAACCACGGCACTGACAGCTGCATTAGGAACTGCCACACTCGCTTCTCTTTAAAAAGTATTTTCCTCCACCTTCTTTTTTTTTTTTTGTCTCTCCAATACCCCCCTTTATTTTCTGACCATGTCGTTGCTTATATTTTAGTGTTTTTACTCTGTTTGCCTGTTTTAGAAATGTGACTTTACCAAAACTACATTTTTGATTAGTGATACGCATGGCTAAGAACTTAATTTGTACAACTTTAAAAGTGTTTTCTCAATATTTAGATTTTATTTTTATTTATTATTTTATTTTATTTTTTTGCACCCTCCAGATTTTCACCATAGTTGTTTCTCGGTCAAATATTGTCCTATTCTGATAAAGTATACATCAATAAAAAGCTTGTTTATTTAGACTTTTATTATGGTTAGTTTTGTGGTCCTGGGTTACTTTTTTGCATGAATTTTGCAGAGTTAGACATGTTCCTGAATCAGCATATTTTTGGATCCTGCATATCATTCTTGATCTAAAGTTCAATCCAGATTTATTCCATACCTCTAAACCTAACCCAATAGTTATTTCTAAAAAGTATTTTTTTTTTGTCTGTCCAATACCATGGGTATTATGCATTGCACAGGTATATATTTTTTGTAAAATAATAAAATAAATACTTTTCATTATTGGCAAAGGACATCCTTAAGTACGTTACGTGAAGATCATGTTCATTCTTTCATTCATTTTCTTTTCGGCTTAGTCCCTTTATTAATCAGGGGTCGCCACATCTGAATGAACCGCCAACTTATCCAGCACGTTTCATGCAGCGGATGCCCTTCCAGCCACAACCCAACACCCATACACTCTTGCATTCACACACACACACTCATATGGCCAATTTAGCTTATTCAGTTAACCTGTACCGCATGGACTGTGGGGGAAACTGAAGCACCCACGGGGAGAACATGCAAACTCCACACAGAAATGCCAACTGACCCAGCCGGGGCTCGAACCAACGATCTTCTTGCTGTGAGGCAATTGTGCTACCCACTGTGCCACTGTTACGCCCCCAAAGATCATGTTATGAACAGATATTTTGTAAAAATTTTTCTTTAACTATACCAAAATTATTTTTTGATTAGTGATATGCATTGCTCAGAACTTTACTTGTATAGCTTTTTTCCTTTAATTGTCATTTATAAGGGATTTATAGGGATTTATTCACTTAAGATTAGGTCACAAAACTGCATGAAATTGAGTTAATAAAGCATTTATTAACATACAAATTAACTATTAGTATATGCCTGAATAATACAATTTATAAATGTTAATTTGAATAGTTTATTAATCATTTTCTACTTATTCTGAATGATCTCAAAAAACAACTGACTATGCTTAAATAACTGGTTTGTTAATAATGCAATACTTCATTTAGTAATGAAAAATAAATCATTAACAAAGTATGAAAGTACAATTATTAAGCACATTATAAATGTGGCTGTAAGTCAAGAATACAGCATTTGTAGCTGCAGTTATAAACTGCTTACTAACATTTATTAATGTAGAGATAATGCTTAACAGATAATGAATTCACTATTTGCGAGTGCTTTATAAATGGTTCATAGTGTGTAGTTATTATAAAGTGTTACCGAAAAATCAATAATTTAACCCAGGCTATTGCTTTCGCCAAAATTACACCCGTGCAATATAAGACTATATAACATTTTTTGGTAAAGCGTCACATGTCATTATTTTATTAAATATATTACAGGAATGATGTAACATCATAATTTCTGTGTGTCGAGTCAACAGTTAGTATTTGTTTTGTATTAAAGAGGTGGTCCACTACGATATCATTTTTTAAACTTTAGTGGATGTGTAATGTAGCTGTGTGATCATAAACAACATCTCTGAATGTAATATTAACTAAACTAATTAAAGTTCAATGCAAAGGGAGACATTGGCTTTTACAGTTAACTTAGCAAAGCCTACAGCAAATGAAGTTTGGGGACTACAGAAAAAATACATTCGGGCTAGTGAGATCACAAGGGCTTCTAGTTACGTGCATTCACCTCGCGCATACACCCCATGCAGCGAAGGGGCTTGACCAGAGGCGCTGTAATGTTAAAGCAGTGAAAGCTAAAATGCTGTCTAAAACGCTGCTATTTCCACAGACCTTGTTCTGTTTCTGTATTTGAGCTTCGAAAGGACACGACACAAAGACAGAAGTGCTTACAGTTTAATTTTAATCATGTTCCAGAGAATTATATAAAAAAGATATAGCATTAGCATTTGACAAAGAAGAACTTCCAGAACCTCTCCCAGTTTAGTGCTGGATTCAGCTAAAAACCTCCAACAGATGATGCTCTGGACTGAGCCACAACCTGTAAATATTTTTATTTGTTCAAATTTATAAACTACAGGCAATTTCTAGCGTTAACGGTATGTTGTAGCAAGGACATAAACAAGGATGTAAACAATGGGAAATGCTGTTTGGCACCGCTAACAATTTAGCTACAAATTCATATTTATCAGTCAAACCGCTGTAAACAGCCACAATCTTCACCAGCGCTGCAGTGTCTCTCTATGCGTGTCTCTCTGTGCTTTCCATGCGTTCTACATCTCAAATAACAAACTTGCAAAAGATATTCCGAAATATATGTGAAAGACACTTGTCAGATTTTATTTTAGAGAGCAGGCGTGAGCTGTGTGCTCTTCATTTCTGTCTGATTCAGGGAGCTAACGCTGCTAACAGCTGATCTGAGCCTCTGACTAGACTGTTTACACAGCGCAAAAGTGCTTGCTTGTAGGGGACTGACGTGGAGCCGATCCACAAATCACAGCACATCATATTAGGACCAGTCAGAGCCAAGCCTTAAAAATACACTGTGGACCACCCCTTAAAATGTATTTAGGGTTATATATTAATATACAGTGTATAATAAATGTCATAGAAACCATAAAGTTAGGATAGAGGTAGTGCTTGTGGTTATTTTTTATCAAATACTTTGTATAACATGAGGCCTTAACATAATATATACAGATGGTACTGTCTTTTCTTAATGGATATAAATGTATTATCCCAATTCATTCGCCTTCTACTCACAACTGAAGCTATTGTCAAATGTGCATTTCTGAGAGACAAAACATTTGTGACATAACTAATATTACATGTGCAGCACTACCAAATCAAGTTTTGCTGTCACCATTTATAAATCTGGAGCCCTGCATTAGCAATGTTAACCTATTAATGTTAATCTTTTGCAAAGTTGGCAAACAAGAACAGTACTATAAAGTAGTTTCTCATAACAACAATTTTAATAGCTACAAGCACGCATCTTGATGAATTTTCAAGGTAAAAATTCTGTTTCCAAATAAAAGCCCCCTTTGCTACTCGCTTCAAGTGTTCTGCCCTTCAGATCGAGTACATAATCATGCTCATATTTAAAAACAATTTGCATCATAGCTGAAGTTTGGATCAAATCCTTCCATGCTGCGTTTAGAAATGAACAATGAGTAAATGCCACTAAATGAACTTCAATCAGAAAAGAACTTCTAAATAGCGCTAGACTAACAAAACTGCAGGAGAGGCTGAAAACTTCAGCTATGAGACCAGTGGGAGAGAGACGTTTTCATGGCCTCTACCTGACTAAACAACTCTCCAGGTCTTCTCCGCATCAGCACCATTTTTCCAAGCCTGAGGAAACGTGCCTCCCTTTGAGAGATGAGAGATGTGGCAGCTCGGCTAAAATGAGTCTAAGTTGCCTGGCTGTCTTTCCCTCTGCGCCTTTATGTCTCTCTAATGTGCTTCAGACCCTCTGCGTATCGCTCTCTTTTCTGTCTTTTAATTGTCTCTTTATCACCCGTGTTCTCTGTTCCTTTTAGTTTTCTGTTCATTTTTTTTCTCTTCTCCTCTTAGCTCTCATCTTTTCACCAGCCCTTTCTCTCCGTCTCTCTGATTCATAGCCACAGGCCTCTCTTCAGAGCGTTCGCTCATTTTGCCGTGCAGGTGTGCATCTGCGATATCCAAATGTTTCACTCACTCCATTTGCAAAACGTAAGAAACAAGCTTGCGAGAGCTCGCTGCCTCCCTCCGCTTTGCCTTTCAGTCAGTATCTAAACCTTTCCAGAGCTTTGGCGCTCAACCACTCCCTGCACTGCCTCTGATTGACAGGTAATATGTTCGCTGAAATAAGGTTTTTTTCTCCCTGTCAGGATTTTCTTTATGATTTACTTTTGGGCTTCTCCAGCTAAACTTGTAATTAGTTCACCCCCCGAGTGACCCACATGCAAGAGGTCATCTAAAGTGCTTCTGTGCATTATGCAGACTGAAGCATGGCTACTGGTTTCACTGACTTGCATTTATATGCATGCAAACGCTGGAGAACAGAAATGCAAGCTCATGTTTCATATGATGAAAAAATTACTCAAGTAAATAGTTATTAGTTACTTTTCATTATATATATATGTGTGTGTGTGTGTGTGTGTGTGTGTGTGTGTGTGTGTGTGTGTGTGTGTGTGTGTGTGTGTGTGTGTGTGTGTGTGTGTGTGTGTGTACATATACGTATATACAGTTGAAGCTAGAATTATTAGCCCCCCTTTGAATTTTTTTTCTTTTTTAAATATTTCCCAAATGATGTTTAACAGACCAAGGACATTTTCACAGTATGTCTAATAATATTGTTTCTTTTGGAGAAAGTCTTATTTGTTTTATTTCGACAAGAATGAAAGCAGTTTTTAATTTTTTTAATCACATTTTAAGGACAAAATTATTAGCCCCTTTAAGCTAATTTTTTTTGATAGTCTACAGAACAAACCATCATTATACAATAACTTGCATAATTACCCTAACCTGCCTAGATAACCTAATTAACCTAGTTAAGCCTTTAAATGTCACATTAAGCTGTATAGAAGTGTCTTGAAAAATATCTAGTAAAATATTATTTACTGTCATCATGGCAAAGATAAAATAAATCAGTTATTAGAGATGAGTTATTAAAACTATTATGTTTAGAAATATGTTGAAAATAATCTTCTCTCTGTAAAACATAAAACGGGGGGAAAAAATAAACAATTCATAGGAGGGCGAATAATTCTGACTTCAACTGTGTATATATATATATATATATATATATATATATATATATATATATATATATATATATATATATATATATATATATATATATACAGTTGAAGTCAAAATTATTCACCCTCCTGTGAATTTCTGTCATATTTTACAAATGACATTTAACAGAGCAAGGCATTTTTCATAGTATTTCCTATAATTTTTATTTTATTTTTTTCTGGTGAAATTCTTACTTGTTTTATATTGGTTAAAATAAAAGCAGTTTTTAAAAACTTTATATTTTTAATCAATATTATTTGTTATTAATAATAATAATTATTATTAATATTATTACCCCTTTAAGCAATATTTTTTTATTGTCTACAAAACATTAATTTGCCTAATTACCCTAACTTGCCGAATTAACCTGGTTAAGCCTTTAAATGTCACTTTAAGCTGAATACTAGTAGGCTATCTTGAAAAATATATAGTAAAATATGATGTACTGTCATCATGGATATGTGTTGTGTTAATAAAGACATTTGTTGTGTTGATAAAATCCTCTTTCTGCCTAATAATTCTGACTTCATATGTATATATCTTAAAAAATAATGTTTAAATGTTACATTTTTAATGGTTAACAGTATGAATAACTTATATGTGCTGGGCTAATCAGTTATTCCATTAAACAGCAGTTTCTTTAGTTATCCATTAATTTAGTTACCATTAATAAGTTTCAAATTGGGATAATTTTGACACACCATAAGCCTATGTGTTTTTTCAGGTTGGAGCTTTCATTCATGTATATGTTGCATTGTCAGTTCAATGTACAGCGTGGATCGCATTATCAAACTATTCTTGTTGACATCTTGAACTTGAGGCTGCGAGTGACCTGGTCCGATAAACTCACTGCACAGACAGCGTGACCGTCCTTCTTAGAACCGCAGAGGGCGTCATGGCATGACCGCAGTAAACTCGCACGTCTTCCACGACTTCCATCGAGCGCGATTTAACCGAAAGCAGATTAACCGAAAATACATGCTTTAAAAGGTCACGTGTAACATGCTTTATTAAATTACTCAAGTCCAGTTATTTAATCTAAATACTTTGGAATAAGGTACATTCACAGAAATAAATGTCCAAAAGCTGTCATCAGAGTAGGACTTTTTCAAAAGAAACACTTTTGTACATAAAAAGTCCATATTGGTGTCTTAAATTGTAGTACCTAAAGGGCACATATTAATACTTAAAAGGTACACTGGTGCACCTTTGTTCTGTACCTACTGTAGTACTTTTTTAATACCTCAAGTGAGGTTTCAAGTCCCGGACTGTTACCAAATCCTGATGTAGACACACTGCTGATAACAAAATGGTCTGAGAGAATCATCATTACCACTGTCATTGGATTTGGGACACTAGACAAAATAACAAATAATAAATATTTATTTATTTATTTATTTACAGTTGAAGTCAGAATTATTACCCTCCGTCCACCCCCCCCCACCCACCCATTCCCCCCAATCCCCGACTTATTAGCCCCATGTTTATTTTTATCCCCAAATTCTGTTTAATGCAGATAAGATTTTTTTTAACACATTTGTAAACATAACAGTTTTAATAACTCATATTTAATAACTGATTTATTTTATCTTTGCCATGATGACAGTAAATAATATTTTACTAGATATTTTTCAAGACGCTTCTATACAGCTTAATGTGACATTTAAAGGCTTAACTAGGTTAATTAGGTTAACTAGGCAGGTTAGGATAATTAGGCAAGTTATTGTATAATGATTGATTGTTCTGTATACTATTGAAAAAATATATAGCTTAAAGGGGCTAATAATTTTGACCTTAAAATGTTTTTTTTTTTTTTTTTTTTTAACTGCTTTTATTCTAGCCAAAATAAAACAAATAAGACTTTCTCCAGATGGCATGACGAAATATAGCTATTTTTGCTAAGTTATTGTAAGTGAGGCAAGACCATAATCAAATGGTTCTGCTAGCCAGTCGTTCATAATTTAAGCAATATTGGGAAAGTCTAATTCATTCAAATGGTTCATGTAAAAAAATTATGTAATGATTCAATTAATTTTTATTTATTAATTTTTATTTTATATTTGCTCTTGATGTTTTCAAATCTGATCGAGTAAATCATGCATATTCAAGTTGATTTACATTTAAAAACATTTGGAGTGAGTAAATGTTTTGGTAACACTTGTTTTACAGTGTCTTCGTTATATTTTTCATACTGTATACAGTACATACTGCATGTAGTAACAATATATTATGCATAAATACATGCAACTAATCCTGGCTGTACATACATGTACATACTTATCATCATATGTATAGAAACCTAACTATACTGTGAGCTTAACTTTGAAAGCACTAGTCTTTAGTTTAATCTATCTGCCTTTATTGAGCGAAACAATCTTCAGATGGCCTTTTTATTGTGAAGTAGCAAGTCCTGTATCTTAAGTGTACTTTAATTCCAAATTGATTGCTTTCTAAACATTGCTGTCATTATACAGCACTCAGCCAATACCTCTCTCTCACTTTCTCTCTCTCTCTTCCATTCCTTTCATTTTCAAATAAAGAGACTGTCTCTTTTGTTACAGAGTGCTACAATTCATTACTGTGAACAGCTGCGCACATGCACTGAAGCAATTAAAACAATGAGCCGCTCTCCTTGAGAAGATTTCATCAGTATGAAGCGACACATGAAGGTTACTACATTTAGGAGAGGACTGTCTGTGCAGACAGATTCTCATGAAGAAAAGCTTTTTGTTCCTGTTCGGTGCTTGTTTGCCTTTCATTCTGCACTGATCAGACCAATTATTTCCCTTTTTTTAGCTTTATGTCTGTTAGTCTGTTGCCAATAGAAAGAAAAGGAATGATTAGGAATTACCATTAAAAGACTGATTCATATGTTCACATCACAAAACTAAAATAAATTTATCGGTTACGGTTATTTTGCTGGTTCCCTCCGAAATGTTGAGTGAAACTGACTTTGCATTGTTAGTAGAATAATTAACATGAACTTGAAAAGCAGATTGGCTGTATGAAAACTTGTTTCCATCTCAGAATAAAAAGGTGACTTCAATTTATTTTATTGTTTAGACTTTCTCACAACTGCAAGTTGTAGACTCTCAATTAGCATCTCATAACTTTGGCTTTCTCTGATTCATAACATGAAATCATAGTCTTGCCTTTCTGAGGGAGAAAGTTAATTGCAGGATATAAACACAATATTGTGAGAAATATAATCGCAATTACAAACTAATGTCTGTCATATTTTACCTTTTTTTCTCCAAATTGTGACATTATATCTCACAGTTTAGACTAAAATCTTGCAATTCACAATTACAAGCTTTTATCCCCCAACTCTGAGGGAAAAAAACTTAATTAGAAGAAATAATTCAGAATTCCAAGAAACCCTGTAGATAAAGTCACAATTACGAGTTGATGTCTCAGAATTATGTGTTTATATTTTGTTGGTGAATTAGACTGTCAGGCTGCATAGATTTGATTCATTCAAATTGTAATAATAATTCCTTACATTTATATAGCGCATTTTCTGGACACTCAAAGCACTTTACACATTGGGGGGAATCTCCTCATCCACCACCAGTGTGCAGCATCCACCTGAATGACACAACGGCAGCCATATTGAGCCAGACCGCACTCCACACACCAGCTGATTGGTGAAGAGGAGACAGAGTGATGAAGCCAATTATGATATGGGGATGGTTGGCAAATTGGCCAGGATGCCGGGGTTAAACCCCTTTTCTTTTTTGAAAGACATTCTGAGATGTTTAACGACAAGAGAGAGTCAGGACATCGGTTTGTCTCATCCAAAAGACGGCACTCACTGAGCAGTATAGAGTCTTCATCAATATACTGGGATATTAGGACGAACACAGACTGCAGTTTGAGCACCCCCTGCTGATTCCACTAGCACTACATCCGGCAGCAACCTAGCTTTCCTAGTACTAAACCTAGCTTTTAACCTAGTACTCACACTAGGTACATCCCGCTCCCCTGACGGCCTGCACTTGCACACTGCATTTTGCCTTCTGAACCTGAGCCCGCTTACGTCATCGATAATGCAACTATTCAAAGAAAGAGAAGTGTTCTTGCTCAGCACAGTGGAGATTGCTTTAATTACAGTATATAATTTTTGTTGTTTAGAATGCAGTGACACGCAGTCAAATATTCTGCCGAACGTATTAGGAGGTTTGCTGAAGGTGCGGGAGGGGTTTGATTCTTTAATAAACTTTAACAGTTTGTGTTCATTGGAAAATAAGAATGATTAATAAATCCATATGAAACAGTGCCTTAAAAGTGACGTTGCGTCTTCAGTTTCGGGCTCAGGCCCACTTTGCACTCACACTAAAAGCGTACCACACCAAAGCCCAACCAAACCGCACTCTGGCACACGTCTTCCAACCGGGCCAGGGCCTGCCAACTAAACCGCGCCTGAGCCCGATTCAGAGCACTCACACTTGTCAAAGGAACCGGAAAATGCTCCCGGGCACGGTTCGGATAGTCTAGTGTAAGTGCGCCCTAAAATCTTGCAATTCATAAATGCCACAGCCATATACCTGCAGCCCAAGACCGGTTACTCACTGAAGCTGAGCAGGGCTGAGCCTGGTCAGTACCTGGATGGGAGATCACATGGGAAAAACTAGGTTGCTTTTGGAAGTGGTGTTAGAGAGGCCAGCAGGGGGCGTTTAACCTGTGGTCTGTGTGAGTCCTAATACCCCAGTAAAAGTGAAGGGGACACTACACTGTCATTGGGGCGCCGTCTTTCGGATGAGACGTTAAACCGAGGTCCTGACTCTCTGTGGTCTTTAAAAATCCCATGGCACTTCTCGTAAAGAGTAGGGGTGTAACCCTGGTGTCCTGGCCAAAGTCCCTCAATCAGCCCTTACCCATCATGGCCTCCTAATCATCCCCATCCACCGAATTTGCTCTATCACTGTCTCTTCACTCCACCAATAGCTGGTGTGTGGTGAGCGCACTGGCGCCGTTGTCCTGTGGCTGCCGTCGCATCATCCAAGTGGATGCTGCACACTGGTGGTGGTGTGGAGAGACCCCCCTCATGATTGTGAAGTGCTTTGGGTGTATGGCCATACACAATAAATGCGCTATATGAATACACATTACAATACATTACATTACCTCACAACTCTGAGGGAGAAAAAACTTAATTTGAAGAAATAAATTCAGAATTCCAACAAACGCTGTACATAAAGTCACAATTATGAGTTAATATTTCAGAATTATGAGTTTAATTATGAAGTTAATTATGAGTATATAATTTATTATTATCATATGTTGAATTAGACCAGTGTTTCCCAACCCTGTTCCTAAAGGCACACCAACAGTACACTTTTCATTGTCTTCCTAACTAAACACACCTGAATCAACTCATCAGAACATAAGAAGAGATTTTAAAACAGGGGTGCCCAAACTCAGTCCTGGAAGGCCGGTGTCCTGCATATTTTAGTTCCAACCCCAATTAAACACACCTGAACCAGCTAATCAAGCTCTTTTTAGGTATACTAGAAACTTCCAGGCAGGTGTGTTGAAGGAAGTTGGAGCTAAACCAGGGTGTCCAAACTCGCTCCTGGAAGGGCGGTGTCCTGCATAGTTTAGCTCCAACTTCCCTCAAGGAAGCTGGTTCAGGTGTGTTTAATTGGGGTATGCAGGACACCCACCCTCCAGGACTGAGTTTGGGCACCCCTGTTTTAGGCTGCAGTCACACTAGAGTTTGAGCTTTTAAAATTCTGTCGTACGGCGCTGCGAAAAGGGGCATGACTAAACAAGGTGATTAGACAATAAAAAAAGCAAGCAATTGCTCCATGTTTTAAATTTCTGTCCAGAGAGGTCATGTTTTAATCCTGGATTGGTCTCACGCAGTCAAGAGATGCGATTTGAGCTTGAACTTTGCACCGCAGCAACCTGTGAAACTCGACGCATGACCCTGCGTTTCCGGTCTGATGCATTTTCGTGCGTATGAATGGTCTATGGGGAGAAAAGTCCAGTGTGACCGCAGCTTTAGAGTCTCTTCTTATGTTCTGATGAATTAATTCAGGTGTGTTTGATTAGGGAGAGGTTGAAAATGTGTACTGTTGGTGTGCCTTTAGGAACAGGGTTGGGAAACACTGGTCAAATTCAACAAATGATAAACTAATAATTAACTTTATAATTAAACTCATAATTCTGAAATATTAACTCATAATTGTGAATCTACAGCGATGTACAAATTTATTTTAATTTCTTTTTTGTATCTCAGAGTTTAATTTAGACCAGGGGTGCGCAAAATCAGTCCTGGAGGGCCAGTGTCCTGCATAGTTTAGCGCCAACCTCCTTCAACCTACACCTGCCTGGAAGGTTTTGTATACCTAGTAAGAGCTTGATTAGCTGGTTCAGGTGTGTTTAATTGGGGTTGGAGCTAAAATATGCAGGACACCGGCCCTCCAGGATTGGGTTTGGACACCACTGAGCTAAACTATGCAGGACACCGACCCTCCAGGACAGAGTTTGGACACCCCTGGTTTAGACTTATGAGCTCACAAATGCAAGTAAAAAGTCACAGGTATGTGGAATTAAGTTTAAAGAAATAAAGTCACTGAATTGCTAGAAAAAATAAGATAAAAAGTCACCAATTACTTATATAAGTTTGAAAGTTTGGACATTATTAAAATGAAGTTTTATTATATATTGAGCCAACTGTCTAATGAGTGCAAGTTTAAAAAGTTGCATGTAGTCAATATAATGTCTAAAGCAGACCAACAAAATTAAGTATTAACAAACTAATATAGGATTTCTACTATTTTGTGGCTGTTATGCCAATGATGGACTTCCTTTCTTGGATTAAGCTTAAGCAAGCATTAAGCTTGTGGGATATCTAATTTGTCCTTTGTTAAAATAATGACAGATTTTTCACTCTTGGTTTTATTTTTTTTAGACAAACAACTAATCACCGTCCACCTTTTTAGCCTCCATTCAGAAGCCATTATTATTATTTTCTAAAGCACGCAGCGGATGCCACTGAGATTATTTGATTCAGCGGGATGCCATTTTCCCAGCAATTTTCTTGCAAATTGCTCTTCTATCAACAAAAGCATCGCTGCACCGAACGCACGGTATGTAATCCAGTTTACCATTTAAATATCATTTAGGCACTGGCCCGTGTGCAATATTACGAGCTGATGTTTAATTTACGACATCTAAACTTTTAATTAGAACTGTGTTGACGCTGTTTGCTTCCCAAAAGCCAGAGAATGACATTTGTGATATTTCAAATAGCTTGCAATGAATTATTCACATTCAGTTGCATGTTTTCCCTCTTCGCTCTTTAATCCTTGTTGGCCGCAGTGTGATACCAGAGAGCTTTTTTTGGAGGGTGGAGAAGTGGGTGTGCCAGGGGAGACCCGGAGGGGGTGCAGGCGGCCCGCTGATGGGTTACCCATCTGTCTTCGATGGCAAGCAGCAGATGGCACAGAAAGGCAAAAATTAACAGGTGCTTCATTTCTTTAAACTCAAAACAGCGGTCCAGGTACTGTTCGCTGGCAGGCCCCATAAAAGATCCTCTTTTTGGATTGCACGAACAAAAATGTATGGCTTCTAAGATGAAATCAACAAAAATGTAAGAATTAATAGTTTTCAATATTTGTCAAAATGTGTTCAGTTTTACTGAGCTAAACAATAGTCACACGCTTTCAACAACAAAAATGCATAATATAGGGAGAATTTATAAAAAAAATATAAGGAAAAAAAACTTTTTTAGAATTTTTATTATTAATATGTGACTGCGTAAACATGCAATTTACTGTGTTATTATTCTCTTTTTTATGAAAAACACATTATTTTAGCTATATTTGCTAAAACATTTCATGAATTAATATATTCAGTTTTATTAAGTTGGATATACAGTCAAAATTATTAACCCTCTTGTGAAATATGTATTCTTTTTCAAATATTTCTCAAGTGTTATTTAATGGAGCAAAGATATATGTATTTGTATGCACAGTTTTCCTGATAATGTTTTTTCTTTAGGGTCAATATTATTAGGCCTCTTAAGCAATTTTTTTTGATTGGCTACATAACATACCATTGTTATACAATGCATCCGAACACGCATACTTCCATACTATATAGTACGCTAAAAATAGGGTTACCACTTTTAATACAAAAAAATAAGGGATGCATACTGCAGCGGGGGCCACATCCCCAATCACAGGCCCAATAGCATGCCAGTGGTGGTAAATCACAACTTAAAATAGGTTTTCAGGAAAGTATGAACACTTGGACATTACAATAATATTTTCAAGATTATGAAAATATAGACCTCTTCAATAAAATCTTTTATTGAAATCTGTGTAAACAGATCAGATGCAGTCAGTCTTTTTCTTTTACAACTCTGCAGCACTGCTATAGCTGATGTTATGTTTAATAGTGTGGTACACCTGTGTTAACTCACCTGCTGTAACCTACACTCTCAGAAATAAAGGTACGTGAGCTGTCACTGGGGTACACATTTGTACTTAAAGAGTCCATATTGGTACCTCAAAAGTATATATTATTACCTAAAATTTTAAGAGGAACACTTTTGTACTTTTTATGTACCAATATGTACCCTTAAGGTATTAATATGGACCTTTTAGGTACAAATGTGTACCTTATGAAAAGGTACCACCCCAGTGACAGCTCACTTACCTTTATTTCTGAGAGTGTAGAGGAAAGGAGAAAATACTAATAATCCTAATTTTAAAGGGTGGTATTGATAACAGAATATAAAAATATTTGTTATTATTTGCAGTAACACCTATCCAAACTTGGACAAAGCACATACATAAACTAGCTACAAACATTAGCTAGTAAAGTTTTCAAATAGCCTATTTCTAATTTAAAAATATGGAAAGTTGCAATTTACCTATTTATTTTCTTTACATGGGCATTATGTTGTTTAATGTAATAAATGTAATGTAATAAATTAATGCTTATGTGCCTGACTTAATCTTAACAAACAAATCATAATATTACTTTGGAACGTGATCCACTTACATTGTATTTACAGAATTTTTACAAATTAAAATTTGTGACCCAGTGTGTAAAAACAAAGCCAAGTGTGGTTTGTTTACAAACTAATTTCGAGAGGATCACGTGCTTATGATTGAACACAGCTGGTATCGCTTAACTCCGCATATTGCGCCAATCAGATGAACACAGACACACTTTAAATTACCAGAGCGCTTTGCTCCAGTCATCTTCGTTTGAAGAATCCTCCCCTTCCACCCCTACTCCTCCCCTTCTCCGATAGGGCGGCACGGCGGCCAGTGGGTAGCACTGTTGCCTCACAGCAAGAACGTCGCTGGTCCGTTTCCCTCCGGGCCGGTTGGCGTTTCTGTGCGGAGTTTGTATGTTCTCCCCGTGTTCGCGTGGTTTTTCCCCGGGTTCTCCGGTTTCCTCCCACCGTTCAAAGACAGGCACCATAGGAAATTGACTAATCAAAATAGCATTCTAAGGCAACTCTTAGCCAAATATATATTCAGTAGTTCACAGCAGGGGAGTTCTCGAGATCACCTGAGCTCAGACTCTCCTGTCGCCCTACAAACGGGAGGAAGCCCCGGGCTCAAGGATATTCTGAGCTCAGGGCTCTCTCCCGGGACAGCATGCCAAACACGCTTTATTATCAATCATCAGTTAAGTGTGAACTCTTGAAATCTAATTCTGAGAGAAAGTTTGATTGTAGCCATTCATTTCACTGTGATTTCAGTTGTTGACATGGTTTTACTCAGTTAATATTAAATACATATATTTTATTATTTTTTATTATTTATATACATTATTTTTATTATTATTTACGAAGAACTAACTGACTGTGCATTGATTTTTGTGAGCTCTGCCATTGCAGGAATGCTGCTCTCCGGGGGCATGTTGTCGCACGTCCCGCATGAGCCACAGAGAATGCTCTTCGACAAATTGTGTAGTTGGCTTGATAACAATTTCTACCACTCTGCAGCAAGGTATTTGTTTACTCCCACTCTCTGCGGTACTTTTGCAGCCGCTTGCGTTTAAACTCTGAAACTTTAAGAAGCGAGGGGTTACCTGGAGAAGCATCTGCCACTAGGCTACTCTCTGTCAAGACTTGACAGACTCTGCTTAAAAGACACGCCCTCCTCACTGGACAAAGACCAATCAAACTAACGATGACATCAAGTATTACCCAATCAAAAGTAGGAAATGAGGCATCTTCATAAAATGCGTGTGGAATGCTACTTTTTAAAAAATGATAAAAAATACGGGACAAAACCCGTCCCGTATTGATTTAAAACAGGACGCGCAATTTCATTCTCAAATACAGGACGATTCCGTATTTTAAGGGACGGGTGGCAACCCTAGCTAAAAACAGTATGCGAGCCGAGTAGTATGTCCGAATTCATAGAATTCGAAAAAACAGTGTGCAAAAAGTACCTGGATGACCTGTTAATTCCAGCAAGATTCTGAAGTGCACTTCTGATGGACGCTGCGCTATCCCATGATGCACTGCGAGAGAGTTCATAAATGGGATTGAAGCGATGGAACTGACGTGGGTAGTTCATGTAAAATGTAAATACCACATACTTTTCTAGTGGTCGAGTAGAACATTTAAATTCAAATGCAGTACTTAATGATGTTTATCCACCTATGCTTCCATCCACCTATTTTTATGTACATTTTGGATATGCGCATAAAAAAAAATCGGTTGATGGAAACGCCAAGATGCACATACATTTTTAACATTTGCATAAAAAACATGCGCACAATTGAGTAGGATACACTTTTTATTTAATAAGAGATGCGCATAAACTACGATGAAAACACTTTTACTGAACAAATTCCAGGCTGCGTCCGAAACCGCCTACGACTCAGTAGGTACTGCATTTGAATTTAAACGTACTACTCGGCCGTTAGAAAAGTACGTTCTATACAGTATGAATGTGAGCAGTATGAATGGAATTCGGACGTACTACATCCGCCATTTTGTCATGGTCACGTGACCTACCTGCGTCAGTTGCATCGCTTCACTTCTATTCATGAATTCTATCGCGGGGCATCATGGGATAGCGCAGCGTCCATGGGATGCGCACTTCAGAATCTCGCCGGAAGTAGTAAGTCATCCGGGTACTTCTCGCATACTGATTTTCGAATTCTATGAATTCGGACATACTACTCGGCTCGCATACGGATTTAGCGTACTGTATAGTATGGAAGTATGCGGTTTCGGACGCAGCCCCAGTGTGTGCAATAAAAAAGGTCATGTGATTTTGTTTTAAGAGATCATGTGATGATAAAAATGTGTGTGAATGGACAAACCAGCAGGCTGAGCACACTGTAAAACATCTGAAATGTTGTTTTGGTCATTCTAAAGCGCCTTAACCATTTCAGTATTAGTGTTATTATATTATTGTAATGAAGTTTACGGCCAACTGGCCGCCAGGAAGAAGGAGGCGGAGAATTGACAAACTTTTAATAAGTTTTAATGAAGAAATAAAACAAACGGATGGCAGGTCCTCACGGAGACTGCCGTCAAACTGAAAGCCAAAATAAAAACAATATGTCCGGGCCCGATCCTCTCTCTCCCACCACTGGCGTCTCTCCTCCTTCCAGGGCTCCTCCATGAGACTCGAGGCAGGTGACGCGTCCAGGTGTCCCTGATTATCTCACTCACACCACCCGCCTCGCATGCCCTCATGGCTCTCGGCCCTGTCTTAAGCCGCAGTCACACTAGAGTTTGAGCTTGTGAAATTCTGTCGTACGGCGCTGCGAAAAGGGACGGGAGTAAACAAGATGATTAGATATTAAAAAAAGCGAGCGATTGCTCCATGTTTTAAATTTCTGTTCAGAGAGGTCATGTTTTGATCCTAGATTGGTCTCACGAAGTCAAGTGATGCGATTTCGCAGGTCAGAGTTCACCAAGCTTGAACTTTGCACCGCAGCAACCTGCGAAACTCCGACGCATGACCCTGCGTTTCCGGTCTGACGCATTCGCGTGCGTATGAATGGAAGTCTATGGAGGGAAAAGTCCAGTGTGACCACGGCTTTACTCGCCACAATTATTAACTATCTCCAGAACTGTCACGACTATCTGTGCTCTATGTTTGGTGAGTGTGCCAGTCTATCAAAAGTGCATAGGTGGTGCTGTCGAGTCATACCTATAACAAACGTAAATTTTCGCCACTTCTGGGGCGTGTGCATTAGGTGTCGGCATTGTCTTCTACGGCGCAAATACTTTATTTAATAAAGAAAAGATTGACGCAGCTTCTCCTATTTCGTCCTGTCTGTTGATATTTGGTGCTAGTTTATCAGAAAGTGATGATTTTGTTCTCTTTGACTCGGGAGACGCTGCTTTATTTGCACGTCTTATATACGATAATCCAGTTTTGCACATACATTTATTTTGCATCTTTGTATGGAAACATAGCTAATGACTTGCCTAATTAACCTAACTTACCTAATTAACCTAGTTAAGCCTTTAAATGTCACTTTAAGCTGAATTCTAGTATCTTGAAAAAATTTAGTTAAATATTATACTGTCATCATGGCAAAGATAAAAGAAATCAGTTATTAGAAATTAGTTATTAAGATTATGATTATGTTTAGAAATGTGGTGAAAAAAATATCCTTTCCATTAAACAGAATTTGGGGAAAAAACATGCAGGGGGGCTAATAATTCAGGAGGGCTAATACATACAATTCTGACTTCAACTACATTAACTTTACTCTCCTCTAAACACTGTAATAATTTCAATATTTTAACATGAACAGTAATGTAAAAATCTTTAGTATAGGTATATTTAACATTATATACAAGTTAATGTAAAAATATATAAACAAATGTACCATGTATAGAGTATATTACATTCACAAGAGCAGGTTTAAGTGGAGCAGCCATCACTGAAACCCACGGAGGAGCAAAGTTGGGACAGAAATGCTTAGACTCTCAAAAATCCACTTCATCGGTGGGGACAAGCGTATTGCCTGAGCTCCTAGAGATCCACACACTCATTAAAAAGATCCAATTAATGCTCAGGCATGGATGTGAAGTCTCCAGAGAGGAGAGAAACCTCCAGTCCCTGCCTCCGAACAGCCTCGCTGGAGGAAGATGTTGGTCACAGAGTCAATTACTACAATTCTTACTGGAATACAGCCATCAGTACCCTGAACTGGGACACCAGGCTACACAATAACATGAGCAAGTGACAGGCAGCTAGTCATGTGTGAACTTTTTTACACGATATTCCATGTTTCAGATTAATTTAAGCAGTATTCACTTTTTATACAACAGCGTTTTAAAAAAGGAAACATATTTGGAAGCATAAAAACACAAGAACCTGCATATAATCGGAAACCCTGAACAACAAAAACAGTAGTATAATAATAAACCTGTCTTAAACCTAACTATCCTCAATGCAGACCATCGCAAACCCTGTTTTAGTTGTTGTGAAATGCCTGGCATCAAAAGATTTGGTTAAATGACCTCCCAAAGACCGTGCTCCATAACATCAGGCATCCGCCTCTGAGTGCAAGATAGCAAGACAGTGTTTGTTATTGTGTGTGTCATCTGCTGTTCTGAGGAGCAACTCATTTATTATGAAGGGTGGGGGAGTTTCCCCTGTTGCCGAAGCTTCCATTTTCATTATTGATAATTTGCACCAGTTTCCTGGTGTCAGGGTCTATTTATGCTTTGAGGACTTTTTAGTTAATATGGATTTAGTTTCCTTTGATTTGCTTTGTTTGCTTGGGTTCTATAACAGATATATAACAGATTTACATTTATACTTACAATTATTCATTTAGCACAGTGATGCCCAAACTTTTTCATATGAAGGACCAAAAACCAAATAGCATTGATAACCATGGGCCGAAGATAAATATACCAAACTATTTTACATTAAAGTCACCATGGGTAATTTCCTAATTTACTACATAATATTTAAGAATAAATAAAAAAACATTACTTAGAATCATATTAACTAAAGCAGTATAACTATTATAAAATTATAAAACAATTATAAAACAATTATAAAATTATAATTGCAATAAAAACATAATCACATTTATAACACATTGGAGTTCAGTGCTGAATACACAAGTCAAGCAGAACCTGCTTTTGCCTTGATTTGCTCACCAAAACCCTTTGTCCGTTGGGTGACAGTATATACATTTTAAACTAAATCTGATTAATCGGCACCATTTAAATTAAATCGCTAAATTTCAGTTAGGTTTTTCTGTAGCTTAACAATAAAACAAACAAATAAAAGGTCACATTAAATTAGAAATGACAGTCTCTAAACCATCCCCATCATTCTCCCTATCTTCTCAGGTGCGCTAAATCAAAGGTTACCATGGGCCCACTTTGGCCCGCAAGCCCTAGTTTGAGCACTTCTGATTTAGCAGATGCATTTATCTAAAATGAATAAAGATGAAATAAGCACTTCAGATCTTCAGAAAGTAGCTGTGGATAAATGCTGTCTAAGTTAGTTGAATTTTCTCCTGTAGAGCATATGTAAATAAGAGAATGTGTCCTATAGGTGGTTTGTCAAGCCCACTCACCTGCGTAAAGCACACTAAGAATTGTGCAATGTTTTTCAAAAAGTAAGGAGTGTTCAAAAGAAAGTGTCGAAGAGGAAAAGAGTGCATCACCTACAGTACAGGTAGCAGAAAGTGCTGTTTAATTAAAACCTTACCTAAAAGAGAAAAAGTTACATTAACATCTGATTATATATATAATTTTTTTATGTTTATATATATATTTTTAAAATCGACAAATTGCCCACAAATTTTTGGGAACTACCTCCACAAAATTTTTATATTAAAAAAAAATCTAAATTTAAGTAGGGGGTCTGGTAAATACAATTTAAAACCACATATTGCACATTAAATGCCATTTAAATGAAACAATTAGACTTCTATCAAACTGAAATGATGGTGGAATATACTGTGGGGTCCACATCGCACTTATGGTCAATTTAGAACAAGTATTTGAAGCGTATTTGAAGTGGTCTCACCTGAAATGCTGGCTTGAATTTCACTTGGAGCAGATTGAGTAGAATCAGAGAGGTTGCATTCATACCATGACCTGGATAGGAGTGAGGTTTAGGGGCTGAATGTAACAGAGCTGTTTAGATAAACCTTGCTCTTCTGGACTCAAGAAGCACACAAGCAACTGATGCTGGAGATCTTGTTTTTGTCAGTCCACCTTCCCCATACGCTGTAAAACTCTAGTTCAAATCCCACACTGACCGGGTTGAAGTGTAGAGGTGACACCTACTGTATCTTAAACCAGAGTGTTTTGTTTTTATATATTATATAGGATTTGTGACTGCTGAAATTTGAATGTCTCCTTTGCCTTCTTGGACCGTATTTTATTTACTTCCCCTAACTTCAACTGAACATCTTAAATAAAACATTGGTTTAGAGTGCAAACCCTTTTTTGTTCTAGTTTTTGAAATGCATATCTTGGTCTTGACACCTATACCTGCTGGGAGAGCGGTGATTGCATTGATTTGAATAGTCGCTGTGGATCTAGAGTGCAAACAGGCCAGAGAAGTGTTAGTGAGTGTGATGTCCTTGAGTCTATGAGAGCTACAGAGAGTGTTCTCACCTCTCCACCTCAACCCTTTCCCACAGCTGAAGCCTTTGATAGCAACAGACGTAAGACCAAGTCTCCACACGCTTCTTCTCCTTACCTGTCACCTTACATCTCTGGTCCCTGAAATTCTCCCCTCTGATCTTCTGCTACTGTCAACAGAATGTGCAGTGTGTGTGTGTGTGTGTGTGTGTGTGTGTGTGTGTGTGTGTGTGTGTGTGTGTGTGTGTGTGTGTGTGTGTGTGTGTGTGTGTGTGTGTGTGTGTGTGTGTGTGTGTGTGTGTGTGTGTGTGTGTGTGTGTGTGTTAGAGAGAGAAAGAGGTAGAAAGCGGTGAGATGGTGTGAACATATGTCAAGATGGGAAGAAAATCGTAGGAGCATGAATAAAAAAATGGCATGTGAGGGAATTACGACAGAGTTGAATGCTGGCCATCAGCTCAGCTCACCCTAAGCTGACACCTTTGTGCTTTATATATGTTGTGCGAGTGCACGTCTAAAATGTCAGAAGATGACAACATTAAGCAAAGTACTGTATATAAACATGTTGGAGAATATCTGTTTTGAAAATAGACTATGCTCAGTATTTTAAAGGCCTATATTTTTAAAAGTTAATTATTGTTTTTTATATATAAATGTGCATCTTTCAGGCAGCATGGTGGCTCAGTGGTTAGCACTGTTGCCTCACAGCAAGAAGATCGCTGGTTCGAGTTCTGGTTGGGCCAGTTGGCATTTCTATGTTGAGTTTGCATGTATCTTTCATTTATTAATTCATTAGTCCCTTATTTATCAGGGGTCGCCACAGCGGAATGAACCGCCAACTATTCCAGCATATGTTTTATGCAGTGAATGCCCTTCCAGCCGCAACCCAGTACTGGGAAACACCCATACACTCTCACATTTACAGACGCTCTCACACACTACAGCCAATTTAGTTTATTCAATTTACCTATACCGCATGTCTTTGGACTGTGGGGGAAACCAGAGCACCCGGAGGAAACCGACACGAACACGGAGAACATGCAAACTCCACACAGAAATGCCAACTGATATTTTTTTCACTCAAATTGTGTTGATGCATTACTTTTTCTATACATAGAATAATATATAAATAGATAATTAAACCTAATTATGTTCCTGACACCACTCTAAGCATTATTATTATTATTATTATTATTATTATTAATGTTATTATTATTATTATTATTATTATTATTATTATTAATGTTATTATTATTATTATTATTATTATTAATTATGTATTATGTAAGCAGGAAAACAGGCATGGGGCGAGAGAACGAGTTGGTTGGCGTGGTGTTTTTGCGTTTGGTGTGATACAAAATTATAGAGTTGCTAAGTGTTATTTTTGATTGTGTTTACCCATTTTGATGTGTGTAAAACTTGAATTTTGTTTGTTTTTTATCCATCCATGTCCACCCCCTTGTTTTCGATTTGTTTGTTGTTATTGTATTCTGTATATACAAAATGAGAAGCAGTAGGGGTTGGACACAACACTTTTCTTTTGTGGAAATATTTTCTCAGATTTTTTTTTTTTTTTCTTTATAGTCAGGAGTAGTTTTTGTATTTTTATTTCTGTTATTTTGTAAGATGTATTTAGTTTAATTTGGGTGTTTAGGTAGAGTGTGCTTTTTGTTTATTATTTTTCTGTGGGTCCTCTCCGAGGTATTTGGCTTTAAGTTTTGGGTGATCAAAAAAAAAACAGACTCTAGGGTTCTTAAAAGTGAATTTATTTGTCCAGTGTTTTTTTATGTTGCGTCCTTGACCCTAGAACAGGGCCCCGTTTCAGAAAGGAGGTTAAGTGAAAACTTCGAGTATTTTAACCCTGGAATGAGAGAAACTCTGGGTTTTCAGTTTCAAAATGGCAGGTTTGTCGAGAAAGAAGGGTAAGTCAAGCCTGTTTCTGAAAGTGTGGTAACTTTAACTCAGAGTCAGTTACCATGGTAACTTACTCTGTGAACCTAACCTGGTCAGGAGCAGGTTTTATTCTCTAAACTCTGAGTTTCTGTCAGTCTCCTCCCCTTTTTCAAAGACGAAGCGGTATTTCTCATCTTAGACTTACGTTTCCACACACCTATTTTAATGTGCATTTTGGACATGAGCATAAAAATATCGATTGATGGAAACGCCAGGTTGCACATAACTTTTGAAAATCGGCATAATAAGCATATGCGCATAACTGAGTAGGAGAAACTTTTTATTCGAAAGAAAAGATGCGCATAAAATACGATGGGAGCACTTTTATTGAACAAATTCCAGTATACGCATTACAAAGGTTTGTTATAAGAGATCATACGATGATCAAAATGTGTGTGAATGGACAAACGAGCATGTTGAGCACATTGTAAAACATCTGAAATGTTGTTTTGGTCATTCTAAAAGGCCTTAACCGTTTCAGTATTATTATTTTATTAATTACCTCCAGAGAGTCTGAGCGTGTCAAGAGCGTCTGTTCTCCGCGTCTCATGGGTGTCTCAAACGCCACCACGCGTTCATTGTGTGTCGGCATTGTCTTCTGAGGCGCAAGTCATTTATTAAATAAAGAACAGGTTCGCACAGCTTCTTCTACCGCAGTAAATTCTGTTTTTAGTATTGATATTTGACGCCAGATAATCAGGAAGTGACGATTTAGTTCTCTTTGATTCGTTGGATGGAAGCGCTGCTTCACTCGCACATCTTTTATGCGATATTACTGTTTTGCACATAAATTTTATTCGCGTTTTTGGATGAAAACATAGCTAATACTTTTCAGTCACACAAAGAATAAAATCACGTATGAGAATAGTTTGTCCTTTATTAATATTTAATTAGCTTAAATTCACTGACCTTCCACAGGCAGGAGTGTTCCTCTACCACTCGAACAATAAAAAAGGCAGACACACAAGTGCACTTAAATCTATTAAAACTGATCAACATGTGTAAAAGTGGGAACCTGAAATTAAACATTTCCAGTAAACATTAAGCTAAGGTTATCTGCATTCTTGTTTTGTCAAATTTGTTGTAGAAATGCACTAGCCTATTTTATGTAATTTAATGCAATTACATCTGAAATAACTTCAAAATTATGGCCAAGAAACGTCACACATTACACTTTTTTTATTATACTTAATTATTTAAATACTTTAAATGTAAACTTGCGCATTAACTTGAGCAGTTATGTTTTCCCACGCTAACTGTCTCTGTTTCCCTGATGCAGTGGTGTTGCTTTTTTAAATATATGGTCATATTTGCTATAACTTTCATGAGTTCAATGAGCACATCAAGTTCAGCTGGAGAACTCGTAATATCTGTGCTCCATTGATAATGCCTTTTTATAGTTGCGGTGTGCGCGCTTAACACTGAGTTGGTCTACTCAAAGTTGATTGACCCAACCCAGATCAGCTATTCTGAAACCGAAAACTCTGAGTTTTTAATCTCTCGGTAAATCAACTCAGAGTTCAAGTTTAAACTCCGAGTTGGTTGAACCTCCTTACTGAAACAGGCCCCAGGTCCTCAACATATAATATTATTATTTATTAAGATAAACAGATAAAAGCAATATTATTTCTGCTAAAACAAGAACTTGACATTATGTGATGAATTTAAATAAATATAGGCTAAAAATTAAAAATAATCTGTTAACTTAAGTTGTTTAGGAGTGTAAGGTTAAGTAGAATTAAGTAAAGTTTACATGATATTAACAAGCTAATTGTACCTGATATAAGATAGTAAAATGTATTCAAATTTATTTGTGCAAATTGTTATGACAATTTTTTTTAAGTAAATCATAAGAGTTATTTTTTTTTGTGTACTTATTTTAAATGAGCTGAAAATTTTTGGGGGGCAAATTAATTCATTAATTTTCCTTCTCCTTAGTTCCTTTATTTATCAGAGGTCACCACAGCGGAATGAACCGCCAACTTATCCAACATATGTTTTATGCAGTGGATGCCCTTCCAGCTGCAGCCCAGCATTGGGAAACACCCATACACTCTGGCATTCGCACACATACACTGCAGCCTATTTAGCTTATTCAATTCACTTATAGCGCATGTCTTTGGACTGTCCGAGCACCCGGAGAAAAACCCACAAATGAATTGCTTTATGTTTAATTTATTTAAAATATGTTTTGTTAACTTAATCGATTTGTATTGGGACAACATGAATGAATTGTGTGGAACCCTGCATTGTTTACTGTGTATTTCAAATGGTGACGGATGTCTCTATAAGTAATACCTGAATTTGTATCAATATCTATGAGGCAGGTCCGGACTCTTTTCTCTGTTCGATTGAATAAATCCTTTTTATGGAAGACTAGGAGCTTTGTATCTTTGCAGATTGTATAAATGCACAAACAGTTACAAGAAAAACATCATGTGGATCTGGCAAAGCATCTGAATTAGCTTGAGCTTATTTAAGTGTCGGACCTTGGGAATAGCAAGATACAGAGCACCGCAGACATGGTTAAAATTGTCTCACACCTTTCTGATTCCTCAATTTGCCCAAATAATTGGAAACTATGGCATCCACATTACCTTGTAATACCAGACGGTGGGGCTGAAATTCCCAGTATGCTTTTTTTTTCTTTCTTGTCATCATGGCGAGCCATATTTGTTGGAGATTTGAAATGGTGAAATGTGATGTTTGGTCTTTCAAATACAGCTTTGACCTGATCATAGAATATGAGTTTTTATGAAACGTGTGGCATTTTGACATGCAACTTAAATACTTCTATTATGTCCGAGCGCCATCGTGTATCAAAACAGGCACCCGGGGAATCCTGTCACAGTGTTTATCATTACAACTGCTTAAAAAATTTGAAATGCGCTATTTATTTGCTGTCAGACACATCATGCACAAAGTGCCGTGTTGCAGCGCCGCCAGCTCGTTTCTCCTTCCTTCTTTTTTCGACAGGCCACACAAGCTGTAAATTATCAGTTGCCCATAAGTAATTTTCTCTCCCTCACACTAGAGATTTATTTTGGAGGCTCAGTTTAATATATGATGGTTTGCTATGCACAACTACTCCTTGTTTTTTGTACCAGTGTCTAAAAAAGTGCATCTGGGTTAAAGGCGATATTTCACACCAGAAAATCAATTCAAACAAATAGTTTTGTCGTGTTATTGCTGTGTGAGATGGCTTACTTTTAAAGCTATGATGTTTGTTTCACTCAAATTGTGTTGATGCATTACTTTTTCTATACATAGAATGATATATAAATAGATAATTAAACCTAATTGTGTTTCTGACACCACTGTAATTATTATTATTATTATTATTATTATTATTATTATTATTATTATTATTATTATTATTATTATTAATGTTATTAATCAGTTGTTTTTGACTGGTATTTAATATATACTGTTTTTTATTTTAGCTATTTTTATTTTACAATACCTATAGATAACACTTTTATTGGTTGTAAAATAACTAACATTGTCTAACCATAAGCAATAGGATTTTGCAGTGTTTATTAATCTTTGAAAATGTTAGTTAATTATAATACAGCTGTTAATTTGTTCAATCATAAATGAATATTGGTAGATAAAATCTTTGATTTTAATAAGATATTAGTAAAGGTAAATTAGTGTTATGACAGTCACTGCTGAATTCTTGTAATAATTAAACAAACATAATAAGAATTTCCAAATTCATACATTTGTGTTATCAGATTCAGTTATTAAGAAATATAATCCTATTTTGAAGTTTTTCATTCCATTTACCTAGATAAACTTTAGGTTGGCGTCATGGTGGTGCAGTGGGTACAACGAATGCCTCACTGGAAGGACATTCGCTGTGTAAAACATATGCTGGATAAGTTGGCGGTTCATTCCGCTGTGGCGAGCCCTGATTAATAAAAGAACTAAGCTCAAAAGAAAATGAATGAATGAGATTTAGGTTTTAACACTTTGGGCCCTATCATACACCTGCCACAATAAGGCGCAAGACGTGTTTGGCTATTTTCAACAACAGTAATTTTCACATTTTGCGCCACGTTGTTTAAATAGTAAATCCACGTGCGCCACTTTGTGGACTCCTGGGTGTTTCGGTCTAAAAAGGAGGTGTGTTAAGACACATTGTTGGCGCGTTGCTATTTTGAGAAACTGAAATTGACCACGCCATTGACCAACTAAAGCTGGTCTAAAAAACACTTAGTTATGTGCCTATGCTGTCCAAATGCGTACACATTGCTCAATACACACAGGATGTACAGCAATTCATAAATATCTTTAGATATGAAAAAAATAAAAGGATTAAAATGTTGCAAAAGATTCTTTTACATAAATATGAAAAAACACTACCCCCATGCGTCATGTCGGGGGGCTTTTATCAGTTTATTTATGACAGTTTGCATTTGTATAATGTTATTAATATTATTATTATTAGCAGTATTATTTATTGAACGCATATTTCATTCATTGAATAGTTTTTTTTCGGCTTAGTCCCTTTATTAATCAGGGGTCGCCACAGCGGAATGAACCGCCAACTTATCCAGCATATGTTTTACTTTGGACTTGTGGGGAAAACCGGAGCACCAGGAGGAAACGCACACGAACCCGGGGAGAACATGCAAACTCCACACAGAAATGCCAACTGACCCAGCCGGGGTTCGAACCAGTGACCTTTTTGCTGTGAGGTGATCGTTCTACCCACTGCACCACTACGACACCCCATGCATATTTATATTTGTTTTACTTAAAACAAGTTTAGATGTGGGCGACGCAGTGGCGTCCGTAGTGTATGAGTGTCCATAGTGTATGAAGGGCATCCGCTGCGTCAAACATGTGCTGGATAAGTTGGCGGTTCATTACACTGTGGCGACCCCGGATTAATAAAGGGACTAAGCTGAAAAGAGAATGAATGAATGAATGAAGTTTAGATGTGTCCACCTGTTTTGGAGATGTATGCATCACCATATGGAGCATAAGAATAGGACACGTGCTTGGATATATAACTCAGTTTTTTGACCACACTTTGTTATTATTGTTCATTTATTAGTTTGCTGGAAATTAGAACTGAATATAGAAATAGTTTTAAAACAAATCTTTGCGCTTACAAATGAAATTAAATATGTCGGCTAATAGGGTTGGGCCGATAGACGATGCCATCGTCCATCGCCGATGGCCCATAGACATCACGTTGCTGAGCCGGCATCGCGTTCTATCGCCCCGCCCCCGTCGCAAACCCGCTCATGAAAAATACACACTCAGGCCCCGTTTACACTAATACAGCTTACTTTTAAAATGGCATTTTAGAACGAAAATGATCCATGTCCACACTGGCGTTTCATCTAGCATTTCTGAACAGCCCTCCGTCCACTGAAAACGCACATCACGTGACCACACCCACACACACAGCCAGAGACACACACACTGTCATGCGCTCGTCTGCGCTCCAGAGAACTGTGTACGTCGGACAGTTTATCAAGGATGATAGTGGATCGCGTCTCACTATAGTTGTTAAACGTGATATTTAATTAATCTTGTCTCTATCCAGGGCTTAATTTGTGCCGGAACACGCCGGATCCGGATCCGGCACCTCATTTTACCGATCTCCCTCCTCAACCGCCCTCCTCCCCTTTCAACTGTTCATTTTCACTTTGTTCCGCGACTCCCCAACCCTCTTCCCTTTCGTCCACGACACCTCAGAGCCGCTCACTTTTGTCCGCGAGCAACCTCCACACCGCTCACTTTCGTCCGCGACACCCCTCCGCCATCCACCGCACCAAACAAATGACTGACACCGATCACTCTGCCTACTTATGCCAGAGTCCCGCGGAAAAAGTGATTGACAGGTGGTAATTTGTGTGTAACTTATCTTTATTTATTTATGATTTGGTTATGGGTAAAACAAAGACCAGGTAGTTGAAATGTTAGAATATAAATAATTAATTCGTTATGAATTAATTAATTATTCATAAATAATTTATTCACCTCCGCCTATGAAGACGATGTCATCGTCCATCGCGATGTTTCACATTAGACATCGATCAATGCTAAATTGGTCAACATCGCCCAACCCTATTGGTTAATGGATGTCTTCAGTGTAGTGCGTACAAATCATTTCTTTATCCACTAAAGTAAGGGAGTAAAGAGTAAAAGTCAAGTAAAGAGGCCAAATGGAGGAGGCTCGTTCTTTATCCTCATGCTGCAGATGGTTTGTTTATCTGTTTTCTCTCTAGTGAAGCATTCAGTTTTTCCACTTACAAAGTCTGCCATGTAAATAGCAAATGCATCATGGCGTGACACAACTGACTCTGAAAGGAAATGTGAGATGAGAATCTGATTGGTTTAATGCATGTTATACTCAAAGCACAGCCATAACTCAGAGATTAAGCACAACCCTGTTAGACCATGTGCTGCGGCACAGAGCATATTTTTCGTTCTTAAAATAACAAAAGGGACATGCACTTAATGCTTTTGCGTCTAGATCGTTAAAATAGAGCCCTTTAACTTAACGTGAAATATAATAAATTACAGCCAAATGCAAAAAAACTCACGCAAATTTTCTCAAATTAGCATTTGCTAATCAAAATCCACGATCAGGATATGATTATATTTCCTTCCTCAACGTAAAATATCCAAAGTGCAAATTAAACCAAATAGAGATTTTTGCAGCAACAGAAAGGTGTCTTTCTGTTTTTACCAGGAGAGCAGATTGTGTGAATGTGGAATGCGATGGTGAAGATAAACAGCTCACACCACCACACCTGCTGGAGGTGGGCAGCATCTGTCTTCAAGAGTCCTCTTCATGCACACACGGGCAAACTACAATCCTCTCTGCGGCTTCAAAACCCTGAGCTGTACATGTGCGTGCCAGCTAGTTAAGTGTAGGCAATGCATGTCCTCTTTTCTTGTGCCATGCTGCCAGTCCACTGTAGTACACAGGGATTTTCAACATAAAACATAGGCTGTTTCCTGCTTGGCTGGTTCATAAGAGGCAATATGTCACTGGAAAATTAAATAAGTATAGCAATAGACTAAAAGGTCAATCTTGAATGCTGCATAGATCTTGAGTCTGGTAGTTTTATATCAGTTTATATGGATTTTAAAGGGGATCTATTATACTAAAATCACTTTTATAAGAGGTTTAAACATACTTGTGGGACAACAGTCTCTGAAAATAACCAGCTTCTTATGATAAAAAGTTTAATAATTTTATTTTTTATAATCACACTTCATAAAAACACTGCAGAAACACTTTGATTGACATTCTCACTTTGTACGTCATCAGAGGGGGAAGCCCCACCCATTAGTCATGATCTCTCCCTCATTAGCATAGGACTTCAGTCTTAGTTTTGAATCTGCCACTATGCTGACACATAGGCATTTGTAGCTTCGCCCTCTTTTGGCTGGGAGCACAATCTCATTTAATTTTAAAGCAACAGTCACCAATTTTAGGATTGAAGCCTTAAAGGGTCAGTTTCAAAGAGTTATAAAACAATATGTGTGTGGTATTTTGAGCTGAAACTTCACATACTCAGTCTAGGAACATCAGAGACTTATTTACATTTTGTAAAAAGGGGCATAATGGTCCCCTTTTAAATGAAAATGCAAGAAGAGCTTGTTCACCCAATTGCCATGCTTACCTTTTTAAGGTAATTTATATATAAGTATATCAATTGTTCAATTTACGCTCATTGGAGGGGGACAATTTGGCAAAACTAAAAATAACCTAGTGAATACAAAGAGTTTGCTGATGTTTTCAAGGAAAATATTACAAAACACAGTAAAAACACCAACTTCTGTAATGCCTTTTCCTGCTAATTATTTTTAACGTTATTGGTCAAATTATGAATTAGCGAAGACTCACTTCTATATATATATATATATATATATATATATATATATACACTAAAGTATTTTTTGAGCACAGCATCAGAAATTAAGTTATTGCATCTTGACATGTACTTCTCGAGGTATGGTCACGAGGAATCCTGCTTCAGAAATAACTCCTTTGCCTCAGTCATCTTTCCATCAAGCAAGTTTCGGTTGGCGACGTTGCCAACCAGAGGTGGCAGTAACGCACCAAAAACGTTGTTGTTGAATACCGTAAAACAGCAAGAAGAAGAAATCGTCATTCTCGCCATCATATGCATTTACTTTCATCGGTTAGACACCAGCCTCACAGCTCCGTGAATGTCAGTGCCGTTACTTATTGATCCGCGATCGGTAAATGTTGCTTGTGTGGAGGCTACTGCGCTACTTGACAAATAAAATAGCTTCGCTACTGAAAAGCTATTTGATTTAGAAAGTAGGGATGCTACCGCCACGCTTACTGCCCAACACTAGCTTTTGGACATTTATTTCTGTGAATGTACCTTATTCCAAAGTATTTAGATTAAATTACTGGACTTTAAGTAATTTAATAAAGCATGTTACACGTGACCTTTTAAAGCATTTATTTTGTAATTGGTAGTGGAATACATTTTAAGAGTAACTTCCCCAACGATTCTATGTTCAGATAAACAAAATATTATTAGAGTCAAGACAAATGTTAATTCAACTGTCATAATTTAATTCAATTCATGTTTATTTCTACAGCGCTTTTACAATGTAGATTGTGTCAAAGCAGCTTAGCATAGAAGTTCTAGTAAATTGAAACTGTGTCAGTCCAGTTTTCAGAGTTGAAGTTTAGTTCAGATTTACAGCAATATATGCGTGTGTGTGTTGTTATTACGATGATATGTACTCCATATCTAATAAGCGTTTTCTGCAAAACTTACACAAATTTAGCAAATGCATTCTTTATAAGCTTTCCATTGAAAAACAACTAGCTATGGGTGCTAAGGGTTGTAGCTTTAAACTGATGTACAGTTTGTCAAGATTAGTCATGTCCTTTTTGGTGTAATCTATTCATAAACATTGACATGTGGAAAAACAGCGCCCCAGTGCGTCTGAGTCGGGGTGCTGGCTAAAGGGTTAATAAAGGGACTAAGCCGAAACGAAAATGAATGAATGAATGAATGAATGAATGAATGAATGAATGAATGATTATTTGCATCACAGATCTGTTTCCATAAGACTTTTATGACATAGTAACCTTACTTAGTTCACCTGTTAAAGCATTGCACTTGATTGATTTTGCAAGTTAAACATAAAATACAAGATTGTTGTGAAGAGAGGCACGGTGGCTCAGTGGTTAGCACTGTTGCATCACGGCAAGAAGGCTACTTGTTCGAGTCCCGGCTGGGCCAGTTGACATTTTTGTGTGGAGTTTGCATGTTCTCCTGTATGTATTGTTTATTGAACAATGTATTAATAAATCAGTTTTGAAAATTGTTTAAATGTTTACATTTTAGTGAATTGGATTACAACCATAATTACATAATCACAATTTTATAGTCCTCATTTTATTCCACTCTGAAAAAATGTGGTCACCCTACTTATAATGTATACAAATGAGGTCAGCAGGCATAAAGTAGGTGATCTAATGTGGCTGTTCAAACACATTTGACCACGTGATTCCAATAACCCTGTGTTGCATTAATATGTATTTATATGTGTCAACTTGTAAGGCAACAAAGTGGCGCAGTAGGCAGTGCTGTCACCTCACAGCAAGAAGGTCACTGGTTCAAGCTTCGGCTGGGTCAGTTGGCGTTTCTGTGTGGAGTTTGCATGTTTCCTCCGGGTGCTCCGGTTTCCCCCACAGTCCTAAGACATGCGGTACAGGTGAATTGGGTAGGCTAAATGGTCCGTAGTGTATGAGTGTGAATGAGTGTGTGTGGCTATTTCCAGAGATGGGTTGCGGCTGGAAGGGCATCCGCTGCGTAAAAACATGCTGGATAAGTTAGCGGTCCTTGCGTTGTGGCGACCCCGGATTAATAAAGGGACTAAGCTGAAAAGAAAATGAATGAATGAATGAACTTGTGTGTATTAGGTGTGAATGGGTCCTCAGATTCAAGAACTTTAAGTTGGCCTTCTTCTAAAATGTTATTTTATACTTTTTTTAAACATTTTACATCTAATATATACAGTAGACGCAAAAGGATTTTTGTTTACCGACAGAGTTATGAGTGATTGATTAGCCCATCATGAAGGAAGATGGATGGGATTTAATATGATATAAAACTCATGTGGGATTTATGAGAAAGCAGAAAGAAAATACCAATTATTAGAATGAGGCATCAATCCACATTTTTCAATATTACAAGTTAGGTTTTATTTACATTTATTTACAACACTTTGGAAACAGTCTTAATGCAGTGCATTACAGATAACATACTAGGGGTTCAATGGTTCTCGGTAATAAAAATATTGAATCGTCCTGCTGTTTAGTGCATCCTGTGATCCGCGGTCAGAATCATAACAACAGCAACAAAGCAAAAATGTTCTGTCTTTCTACGTTTTGTTGTTGTTACCTGGCCTTTCCATTCATTAACCACGATCAGACTGGAGGTTTGGAATACCAAAAAATAGACTTTATTGAAACATAAAGCTGAGATGTCTGAAAACAGCCCTTTAGGACAACCCAAAGTGTCCCCCAGACCATCTGAAGTGTCCATGGTCCTGCTTTTATACATATTTACTCTCCCACCTCTGTTTACATCCTAGGAAGTCATTACTGAAAGGTCGAGTATATGTTTAGGTGGTCCTGTTGTTACTCTCTGCAAAGCAAATGACTTTCTCCCCATAGGTGTCCATAACTTGTTCTATCTACATTAATTGTAATTAAGGTAATTAAAAATTTAATTAAGGTTACATTTTAAAAATGCTCAAATTTTAGAGCTAATGCACATGTGTACTTGAAAGGATTGAGATCACGACACCTACCTCATTTATGGCCATTTTACACATTACAGTCTCATTCTCTGGATAATGCTTTGTCAGATCGTGACGATGCAGAAATGGGAGCAACTCATTGTTTAGAGGTTTGTGGGCGTCTGAATAGTTGCTGTCATGTGATGTGCGTTTGAAAGGACGGAATGGACCTTGAGTTCATTTCATACAGATTACAAAACCAAAAAACTTTTGCTTTCAGGTATAATTGGTTTATTAAAGAGCACATATTTCAAGCTTTATTTTGATATATTTCTTATGTCTGTGAAGCCAGTATTCACTTAGATTCCAGTGTGTATGTTGACCACCAAACTGTCATGAAAGTACATGTCTGGTCCGAGCTTCTCCCCGAAAAACATATAACATATATAACCTTTAACATATATAATCCGTGCTTTACATATTCCATTATTTTACATAGTCAGCTTCTCATAGTTGCTCCTGCTCTTCTGCAGGCTGCTCATCTTACATCATCAGTTTTAGCCTGGCTCAGTTTTTCTCCAATACATGTTTGACTACCTTTAGGTTACATATCTACTGTAGACTTTTAGAGAGGGCAACCCAGTGGCGCAGTAGGTAGTGCTGTTGCCTCACAGCAAGAACGTCGCTGGGTCGCAGGTTCGAACCTCGGCTGGGCTGGGTCAGTTGGCGTTTCTGTGTGGAGTTTGCATGTTCTCCCTGGGTTCGCGTGGGTTTCCTCCGGGTGCTCCGGTTTCCCCCACAGTCCAAAGACATGCAGTACAGGTGAATTGGGTAATTCGGGTAAGCTAAATTGTCCATAGTGTATGAGTGTGAATGTGTGTGTGGAAGTTCCCAGAGATGGGTTGCGGCTGGAAGGGCATCCGCTGCGTAAAATCGTGCTGGATAAGTTGGCGGTTCATTCCGCTGTGGCGACCCCGCAAGGGACAAAGCCGACAAGAAAATGAATGAATGAATGAGACTTTTAGAGACACTACTGCATACTTTTAGAGAATACAAAATCTTTGTCAGCTTCCGATTACCTTTCATACAGTTGAAGTCAGAATTATTAGCCCCCCTGTTTATTTTTTTCACAATTTCTGTTTAACAGAGAGCAGATTTTTTTAACACATTTCTAATCATAATAGTTTTAATAACTAATTTCTAATTACTGATTTATTTTATCTTTGTCATGATGACAGTTAATAATATTTGACTAGATATTTTTCAAGACACTTCTACACAGCTTAAAGTGACTTTTAAAGACTTAACTAGGTTAATTATTACTGTATAACGATGGTTTGTTCCGTAGACTATCAAAAAAATATATAGCTTAAAGGAGCTAATAATATTGACCTTAAAATGTTTTTTAAAAAATTAAAAACTGCTTTTATTCAAGCCGAAATAAAACAAATAAGACTTTCTCCAGAAGAAAAAATATTATCAGAGATACTGTGAAAATTTTCTTGCTCTGTTAAACATCATTCATTCATTTTCTTTTCGGCTTAGTCCCTTTATTAATCTGGGGCCGCCACAGTGGAATGCACCGCCAACTTATCCAGCATATGTTTTACGCAGCGTATGCCCTTCCAGCTGCAACCCATCACTGGGAAACATCCATACACACTCATTCACACACATACACTATGGACAATTTAGCTTACCCAATTCATCTATACCACATGTTTTTGGACCCGGAGCAAACCTACACGAACACAAGGAGAACATGCACACTCCACACAGAAACGCCAACTGACCCAGCCGAGGCTCGAACCAGCAACCTTCTTGCTGTTTGGCGAACGTACTACCCACTGTGCCACCTGTACTTTATGTGCTGCACATGTGAAGACCTGTCCAATCCCCTTAGTAGGTAAATGTGTTGTTGACATCACGTTTCCTCATGTGTTGAATGTTTGAGATTTCAGCATAGCAAGTGAAGGAGATTAAAAAAGCTGTTTATGTCTTTATTTTTATAAGGAAGCCTGTTAAATTGTCAGGAGATTGTCATCCAATAAATAGATATATTGTTCTTTGAATTTGTCTGTAGCCTTTTTTTGTGTCTAAACATGGCACATACAGTACCATAACATACCAAACTGTGACCATAAAATCGTGATACATACCGAACTATGAGTAGTTTGAGCCGTTGCACCCTTACAACATACTGTATAAATACTATGCAGTAATATACAGTAAGCACCATTAAACAACTGTAAGAACAGTTTATTAAATCCCTCCATTAAATATTCAATATCAACCACTAAGTATCTTAAGTATTAAATGCCACTATTAAGTAGAGTCCAAAACAGCTCAAATGCTTGAATAGATGCCAGTTGACCTGCGTGAATTTTCTTTGTGGCTTTGTTTTCTTTGGCTGGTTTCAAATGCGAGCAGTCCCGTTGAGCACACCAGCATCCAAAACACAACATTTGTTGGTGACCAGCATCGCAGTTCACTTCCAGCAGGGGAGATGGATGGCCACGTTAATGCAACGAACAATAATAGAGATTTGAAACAGAGTTTGTTTTTCCCTTGAGCTGTTTTTGATATTTTATGCAGCTTGCATTCTTTGTATTCTGAGTAATAATTTACCAAAAAAACAACATTGTTTTAGGTCAATAATTTTTATTTCCCACCCAGCATGTTGCATGTATGTGAATGCATGACCGATGCTGGATATTGATGTGTTTTTGCAAGCTTAGACCCAATGCTGGGTTTATTTTTTCAGTAATATCTTTTCCACTGAATGTGGTCCACTTACTGAGAATGAGTAAAGACTAAGAAAACATATTCCATTGCTAAGTGAAAATATCTTTTTTAAGGCTTTTAGCAGACATCAGTACATTACCATGAGATGTAAAGAAGTATTTTTTTTTCTGCGTTTTATTCACCGAATGGAAGGACTGGACTAAAAGCCCAGGGCAATAAGTCCTGAAATGCAAGATGAAGGTGAAAAGTGTTCTCTAGATATTTTTGTAAACAAATTCAGTTGAGCATGTCTCAAAGAGAGAAAATATTCAGTTAAATAACCTGTTTTCAAATGAATAGCCCAAACAACGACATGGAAACAGACATGTTCATTCATTCATTTTCATTCCGCTTAGTCCCTTTATTCATCAGGGGTCACCGCAGAGGAATGAACTGTCAACTTATCCAGCATATGTTTTACACAGCGGATGTCCTTCCAGCTGCAACCCAGTACTGAGAAACACCCATACACACTCATTCACACTCATTCACACTCATACACTACGGCCAATTTAGTTTATTCAGTTCAGCTATAGCGCATGTCTTTGGACTGTGGGGAAAACCGGAGCACCTGGAGGAAACCCACGCGAACACAATGAGAACATGCAAACTCCACACAGAAATGTCAACTGGCCCAGCCAGGACTCAAGCCAGCGACCTTCTTGCTGTGAGGCGACAGTACTAACCACTGAGCCACCGTGTCGCCCATGAAACACATATGTTCATTCATTTTTTTTTTTTTTTTCGGCATAGTCCCTTTATTAATCTGGGGTCGCCACAGCGGAATAAACTGCCAACTTATCCAGCACATGTTTTACGCAGCGGATGCTCTTCCAGCTGCAACTCATCTCTGGGAAACATCCACACACACTAATTCACACACATACTGTACACTACGGACAATTTAGCCTACCCAATTCACCTGTACCACATGTCTTTGAACTGTGGGGGAAACCAGAGCACCCGGAGGAAACCCACGCGAACACAATGAGAACATGCAAACTCCACACAGAAATGTCAACTGGCCCAGCCAGGACTCAAGCCAGCGACCTTCTTGCTGTGAGGCGACAGTACTAACCACTGAGCTACCGTGTCGCCCACGAAACACATATGTGTGTTAGGAAAAAGAAGAACCTAAAAGAACAACCAAGATGTCAGTACATGAAGAAGGCTAAGCTCATGAATATTAGTTAGATTGTACTGATATTCTATAACCATTAGGCATTGAGATATCACATCAAGCCAGTTTTATATTAAATGTTTGCAATACTAGTATGTTGAGTGTAACCCCACCAGTCCTACACCACCCAAAACGCACCGAGCTGAAATCAAACTTTCCGCATGGGAGTCGGTTGCTCTACCAAGGAGGCAAAAGACCATGACCTCTATAGCGTCTGTCTCTAGAGCACCTTTAGAGGTCAGAGGAGTGAGGTTTACCTGCACAGCACTTCACTAGCTGGCCTCTGCTACACTCACCCCCCTAAACCTCACTCCCATCTGGGTCACGGCATTAATGTAAGCCTGCCAGTTCTACACCACCCAAACCCGCTCCAAGCTAGGATCGAACCAGTGACCTTTCACATGGGAGTCAGTTGCCCTACCTGCACAGCACTACACTAATAAAACAAATGTCATAATGCCATACTTAAGGTCACATTTTTAAAAAGCTCAAATCTTTGGTAAAATATGGACAAACCCAACTGTTACTGTAGGTTAAAAATGTCATTTAAAAAAATCAACCCAGTGGTTGGGATTGTCCATATTTTACCTAGATTTGCAACCCATAGTTTTTGTCTGGGTTTTTTTTTGAGTGTATGAGAAAAATGTTACTAATATAAAACAACATTTGTGAGCATAAACCAAAGTCCCTTTAAGGCAATTTATTTCACTTGGTGGCCGTCTTTGAAACACCTCTCGGGCAGTATGCTCAGGCATTCTGTCTTAATAGGAATACATCAAAACCCAAAACAGTTTGCCAAGCTTATAATTACATTACATACTGTATTTGGAATCGGCAATAAAATTCAGCAACAACTGTCTCATAAGTTTCGTTTCTAAATGTTCAAATTAGACAAAATCTGCATTTTTTTCAGGTTGCCAGAGCTAATGCGCATGTGCACTTGAAAGGAACGAGATCACAACACCAACCTCATTCATGGCCGTTCAGCACATAATCAATCTCTGGATAATGCTTTGTCAGATCGTGTTGGCGAATCTCCTCCACTTACTTTCAGTTTGGAAGGGCACTTTATATCCCAGACTCAAAAATTCATGTACACTGCACAGGTTGAGCCCTATGTGTGCACGTGCCTGACAGCAACTCTTTGTTTACAGGTTTGTGGGCATTTGAGAACAATGTGGGTATCATGTGGGTATCATATGCTGTCATATGGGTGTCACGGACAAAAGTGAAGAGCGGGGGGGGGGTGAGGAGTGGGATTGGTTAAATGAGGTGCCAGATCTGGATCACAAATTAAGCCCTGCCCCCAGTACATATTTCTCAGTTGTCAAAAATTTGTGGGCACATCATTCCAATGAGCCTGGGTTAGTGAAATAATAAGTTTTGTAGCTATTTCTATATTCTGTGAAGGTAAAATTTATGGGCTCTGGTGATTTTAGGTGTACATTGACCCATGGCAATTCTAGTGTTAAATCACACGCTGATTGGTTTGCATGGCTCTACATTCAAGTCAAACATGCCTACTTTCTCAAACATAAAGAAATAAAGAATCAAATGTGGAATTTTTTATAGTGTAAAAAACATTTTTTGTTAAGGCCCAATCCCAATTCTTCCCCCTTAACCCTTCCCCTTACCCCTACCCCTTGTTTTGCACGCTCATGTGAAGGGGTAGTGGTGTCCCAATTCTCTTTAGCTTGAAGGTGTAGGGCTACGGGAAAGGGGTATACACCCTTTCGAACAAAGATTTTTCAGGACCACACTCGAAACCAAGGGGTAAGAAAATTTCCCAGAATACACCAGCTACAGTGGCAGTTTCGCTGCACCCGGAAGTAAAGAGAGCCACAAATTAGTATTTTTTGTCATTATTATGAATTTTTACAACAAACAAACACATTTGAATAAATTCATAATCGCGTTCATGTTTTACCGTCATGCTTTTATAAAAAAAAACACTAAAATAAAAACCGCTAAATTTCGCGATCTATAAGCCCTAATAATTACTCCTGTACAGCAGTCCCACAAAATTCTGTCACTCGATGACACTCGAATACCCTGTCAGAAAAGTCTAGTGGGTGAGAATGAGCTTTTTACAGTGTCTGCTATAATGTTAATGTTGTTTTTGGTGTGTTTACATAGATGAATAGCATTGTACTTATGACTGATTAAATACTTGCATGTAATTACATGTGTAATCACACTGTTGACCATCCTTTACACCTTCCTTAAGCCTACACTGTAAAACTTGTCAAACACTGTAAAACGGTCAAAATCACTAAATGAAATAAGTTACAATTTTTGAAAAGGTTACTTTGACTCAATGAAAAGGAGTTAATCCTTTCGTAAATCCTTTTTGTAACTCCTTTAACGTTGACATTAAGCAGAACTCAAAAGGAATGAGTTGTGAATTAATTAATTAGGTTTTTTGTGTTAACTCTAAAACTGGGAACAATACCAAACCATTTGAGTAGCTATGTACTGTAGTTGTTTGGACTTAATTTGTTGAAGTTGTTGATTTAATAACTGAACTTAAAATGTTTAAGTTACTAATAATCTAAGAGTTTGACAACATAAATAATAAATGTGTCTTTGACTTTATATATAGTCACAGCCATATACAGTTGAAGTCAGAATTATTAGCCCCCCTTTGAATTTTTCTTTCTTTTTTTAATTTTTCCCAAATTATGTTTAACAGAGCAAGAAAATTTTCACAGTATGTCTGATAATATTTGTTCTTCTGGAGAAAGTCTTATTTGTTTTATTTCGGCTAGATTAAAAGCAGTTTTTAATTTTTTTAAAACCATTTTAAGGTCAAAATTATTAGCCTCTTTAGACTAACTTTTTTTCAATAGACTACAGAACAAACCATCGTTATACAATAACTTGCCTAATTATCCTAACCTGTCTAGTTAACCTAATTAATCTAGTTAAGCCTTTAAATGTCACTTTAAGCTGTATAGAAGTCTCTTGAAAATATCTAGTCCAATATTATTTACTGTCATCATGGCAAAGATAAAATAAATCAGTTATTAGACATGAGTTATAAAAACTATTATGTTCAGAAATGTGTTGAATAAATCTTCTCTCCTTTAAACATAAATTGGGAAAAAAAAAAATAAACGGGGATAATAATTCAGGGGGGCTAATAATTGAAGTAGACTAATAACTGTAGTTTTCAGGACTCAAACCATATTGTTTCAAAACTCAAATGGTTTGCCGCAAGTTTGCCCATATCCCACCTAAAGAGCACCAGAAGTGTTCTGTAATACATTGTGAACCCAGTACACTGTATTTATTTTTGATGCAAGTACATACAGTAGTAGTTAAGGCCACCTAATATCAGTTGAGACCCATTTTTTAAACTAAATAACCTTTTTCCACTATAAAATAGTTTGCTGTGGAATGAATAGTTGTTTCCATGGTTGTTAAATGTCCTTTATGGAACCAGCAATACCAATAAAGAATCTTCAGTTTTTATGTTGACACTTTTTGCGGGAGATAAAAACTCATAAATGGCATACTGATATTAGTCAATAAACAGAGGTAAGAAATTGTATTAAAAAAGCCACCTTCTAAAATAAAATCTATTTATTTTGAGAAATATCCACCAACCTTATCACTGTAATATAATGAAATGCAATATGCTTGACATCAGACATCATGTAGTTAGATAGAATCTACACTGCCTTGAACCTCATTCCCAAAATGAAGTTTTTCAGAGAGAAGATTGCGGTCAGTGGTGCGCAGAACTGCACTAACAAATGAGGAGAGAAAAAAAGCCTGCAATGTCAGAGAGTGATAAAGACTGAAAATCTGCTGCTCCAACATCACACATATGTCATTTCTGTGCACGGATGAGCACAACTGATTGATTGTTCAGTGCCAAAGATGAACCGAAAGTTTCAAACAGGCTAATAATTTGCCAAATCACACTGATCAACATTTAGTTTCTTAATTAGGAAATTAATGACTCTCCTTTTTAAGAGTTCTTCACATGTGACCAAGTAGAATCGACAAGTTAATTAGCTTTAGCTAATGTTTTTTCTTTTCTAAAATAGGTTTAATTTTCTCATACAGGAGTTTCCTGAAATCATTAGAGCTTCCTAGTCTGTCTGGTCACTGTATTGGAAAGAATTTATTGTTTTTCTTATTTTCTATTACCATGTAAAAGTATGTTAATCCATCTAAGTCTGTAATTAGAAAGGCAATCTTTTTTCTGCCAAATCGAAAACCCTTAATTTCGTTTAGGACTTCTTTTTTTGCAGTGCTCATTTTGCTGTCTAGTTATTTTCTTTGTAGTTGAAGCGAAGCATATTTTCTAAGTTAATTAGTTTTAAAAGTGAAATATAATAATAGATCCGGCAAACAAAGTAAATGAATGTCTTAATGAAGTTTCATCAGACTAGACTCACTAGCAAGATATTATTAATTCAATTAAATGTCAAAATTTGTGTGAAGAAATGACTTGCATATATTTTAATATATTATAGGGCGTCACGGTGGTGCAGTGGGTAGCACGATCGCCTCACAGCAAGAAGGTTGCTGGTTCGAGCCCTGGCTGGGTCAATTGGCATTTCTGTGTGGAGTTTGCATGTTCTCCCCATGTTCGCGTGGGTTTCCCCCCACAGTCTAAAGACATGCGCTATAGGTGAATTGAATAAACTAAATTGGCTGTATGAGTGTGAAAGAGAGTGCATGGGTGTTTCCCAGTGTTGGGTTGTGGCTGGAAGGGCATCCACTGTGTACAAAAATGTGCTGGATAAATTGGCGGTTCATTCCACTGTGGCAGCCCCAGATTAATAAAGGGACTAAGCCAAAATGAAAATGAATGAATGAATATATATTATGAGGCAACACGGTGGCTCAGTGTGCTCTGGTTTCACCCACAGCAAAGACATGCAGTACAGGTGAATGTGGCTGAATGGGCATCTGCTGCGTAAAACATATGCTGGAATAGTTGGTGGTTCATTCTGCTGTGGCGACCCCTGATAAATAAGGGACTAAACTGAAGGAAAATTAATAAATGAATGAAATATATTATATTTTCAATTATTAAAAAAAGCATTGTTTTTAAAATCCTAATGATAATGTCAAAGTATAAAGATTTACAATTACAATTCATTAATGTCAACTAAAGAAGCTGCACTTTGATCCTTATAGAGTGCATCCGGAAAGTATTCATAGCGCTTCACTTTTTCCACATTTTTTTTATGTTACAGCCTTATTCCAAAATGGATTAAAATTCATTTATTTCCTCAAAATTATACACACGATACCCCATAATGACAATGTGAAGAAAGATTTTTTGAAATTGTTGCAAATTTATTAAAAATAAAAAACCTGAAAAATCACATGTACATAAGTATTCACAGCCTTTGCCGTGAAGCTGTAAACTGAGCTCAGGTACATTCTGTTTCCACTAATAATTCTTGAGATGTTTCAGCAGCTTAATTGGAGTTCACCTGTGCTAAATTCAGTTGATTGGACATAATTTGAAAAGGCATACACCTGCATGTCAAAGCACAAACCAAGCATGAAGACAAAGGAATTGTCTGTGGACCTCAGAGACAGGATTGTCTCGAGGCACAAGGCTGGGGAAGGTTACAGAATAACTTCTGCTGCTCTGAAAGTCCCAATGAGCTCAGTGGCCTCCATCACCTGTATGTGGAAGATGTTTGGAACCACCAGGACTCTTCCTAGAGCTGGCCGGCCATCTAAGCTGAGTAATCAGGGAAAAGGGCCTTAGTCATGGAGGTGATCAATAACCCGATGGTCACTCTGTCTGAGCTCCATCTTATGTGGAGAGAGGAGAACCTTACAGAAGGACAACCATCTGTGCAGAAATCCATCAATCAGGCCTGTATGGTAGAGTGGCCAGACAGAAGCCACTCTCTGCCTGGAATTTGCCAAAAGGCATCTGAAGGACTCTCAGACCATAAGAAACAAAATTCTCTGGTCTGATGAGACTAAAATTGAACTTTTTGGAGTGAATGCCAGGCGTTACGTTTGGAGAAAACCAGGCACCGCTCATCACCAGGCTAATACCATCCGTACAGTGAAGCATGGTGGTGGCAGCATCATGCTGTGGGGATGTTTTTTAACAGCAGGAACTGAAAGACTAGTCAGGATAGAGAGAAAAATGAATGCAGCAATGTACAGAGACATCCTGAATGAAAACCTGCTTCCTCTTGACCTCAGATTGGGGCGACGGTTCATCTTTCAGCAGGACAATGACCCAAAGCACACTGGCAAAATATCAATGGAGTGGCTTCACAACAACATAGTGAATGTCCTTGAGTGGCCCAGCCAGAGCCAAGACCTAAATCCTATTAAACATCTCTGGAGAGATCTGAAAATGGCTGTACACCGTCGCTTCCCATCCAACCTGATAGTTTGAGAGGTACTGCAAAGAGGAAAGGGCAAAAATTCCCAAAGACAGGTGTGCCAAGCTTGTGGCATCATATTCAAAAAGACTCGAGGCTGTAATTGCTGCCAAAGGTGCATCAACAAAGTACAAAGGCTGTGAATACTTACTGTATGTACATGTGATTTTTCAGGGGTTTTTTTTTTTATAAATTTGCAACAATTTCAAAAAATCTTTCTTCACATTGTCATTATGGGCTATTGTGTGTAGAATTTTGAAGAAATAAATGAATTTAATCCATTTTGAAATAAGGCTGTAACATAAAAAAAATGTGGAAAAAGTGAAGCGTCATAAATACTTCCCAGATGCACTGAATAGAGTCTAATAATATGCCATCAAATTATTCTCATTCTAAATATGCCTTAAATATTTTCACAGTATGTCTGATAATATTTTTTCTTCTGGAGAAAGTCTTATTTGTTTTATTTCGGCTAGAATAAAAGCAGTTTTTAATTTTTTAAAACATTTTAAGGTCAAAATTATTAGCCCCTTTAAGCTAATTTTTTTTTCGATAGTCTACAGAACAAACCATCATTATACAATAACTTGCCTAATTACCCTAACCTGACTAGTTAACCTAATTAACCTAGTTAAGCCTTTAAATGTCACTTCAAGCTGTATAGAAGTATCTTGAAAAAGATCTAGTAAAATATTATTTACTGTCATCATGGCAAAGACAAAATAATTCAGTTATTAGAAATGAGGGAAACACTTTATTTTGATGGTCCATTTGAGTATTAGTAGATGGTCTGCTTAATATCTGTTGATACTGCTCCTTCAACAGACATTTAACTGACTATAAGAAACTTTGCAAGTACGTGTCAACTTACACTTACCCTAACCCCAATCTAACAGTCTACTTATAATCTAATGAATTAGTTAGTTGCAATGTAACTTAAATTCAACAAACAGACCATCAAAATAAAGTGTGACCAAAATGAGTTATTAAAACTATTATATTTAGTAATGTGTTGAAAAAAATCTCTCCGTTAAATAGAAATTGGGGGAAAATAAACAGGGAGGCGAATAGTTCAGACTTCGACTGTATATATTTTGTAGTGTTTTCCACATGACTATAATCCATGATGTAATGCTGAAGAGATAACAAAAGACCAGAAAATAAGCACACAAGCCAAAAATGATGAAATAGTAGAAAAGCACACAGATAAGAAAGAAGGCTCAAGAAGGCTCTGATCATTTACAACTTTTGCTTTTAACTAAGAGCGAAAGAAAACATCTTTGTTGTAAAGTAAGAGCACAATAACAGGGTTAGATAAAATCTTGCCTTTCTTCAGGGAATGAAATCACTTGCTCTCAATGTTACGTTGTTGTGCCTGAAGTTTGCAGAGGTTTGATAATTGATAAAAACACATCCTGAGTTGTTCTTGGTGTGAAGCTTTCTGGGCCCTTGGAAAATATCAGGTTTTAGGAGGTGTGAAGAACCAATCAGGTGTGAGAAATCATGTGTTAATTTTCTTTTCTTCAAGTTTGAATTTCTTCACAAAAACTATTTATTAATTTAAAAAACTATATTTTAAAAGTTATTTCCCAGAGACGGGTTGCTGCTGTAAGGGCATCCGCTGCATAAAAACGTGCTGGATAAGCTGGCGGTTCATTCCGCTGTGGTGACCCCGGATTAATAAAAGGACTAAGCCGAAAAGAAAATGAATGAATAAATATTTTAAAAGTGGGCGACACAGTGGCTCAGTGGTTAGCACTGTCGCCTCACAGCAAGAAGGTTGCTGGTTCAAGTCCCTGCTGGGTCAGTTGGCTTTTCTGTGTGGAGTTTGCATGTTTTCCTCATGTTCGTGTGGGTTTCCTCCGGGTGCTCCGGTTTTCCCCACAGTCCAAAGACATGCAGTATAGGTGAATTGGGTGAGCTAAATTGGCTGTAGTGTATGAGTGTTAGTGTGTGAATATGAGAGCCCTACCTGTGAACGTGCCTGAAACTAAACATTGTAATTGCATAACAGACAGCAAATATACATTTCAATCATTTAAAGGTTGAATTGGCAGAATTATTGGTCATTTTTATAATGATTAGATTAGATTAGATTAGATTAGATTAGATTAGATTAGATTAGATTCAACTTTATTGTCATTATGCATGTACAAGTACAAGGCAACAAAATGCAGTTTAGGTCTAACCAGGAGTGCAATAGCAGCAAGTGCAGGATACAGGTATAAGTTATAAAGTGCAGTTATAGAAAACTATGGTGATATTTACAGATGGATGTACTATGAACATTATATACAGGTTGTGTTAGCTATGAACAGAGATTTACAATAGATGAGTATACTGTATGTACAGGTTGATATTAATAATCAGAAGTATGCAGATAGATATAAACATAATTACAAATATATATGTACAGTGGATATGTAAAATTATATTGGATAGAGGGCAACATGGTGGCTCAGTGGTTAGCATTGTCACCTCACAGCAAGAAGGTCGCTGGTTCAAGCCCCAGCTGGGTCAGTTGGCATTTCTGTGTGGAGTTTGCATGTTCTCCCTGTGTTGGAGTGGGTTTCCTTTGGGTGCTCCGGTTTCCGCCACAGTCCAAAGACATGCGCTATAGGTGAATTGAATAAACTAAATTGACCATAGTGTATGTGTGTTAATGAGAGTGTATGGGTGCTTCCCAGTACTGGGTTGCAGCTGGAAGGGCATCTGCTGTGTAAAACATAATTGGATAAGTTGGCTGTTCATTTCGCTGTGGCTAGAGGCACTAACCCGAAGGAAAATGAATGAATGAATGAATGAATGAATGAATGAATGAATAAATATTGGATAGATTAATGGCAAAAAATATTCACTAGAAAATGTATATAGTCATTTTATTCAATAAAGGTCTGGTAACATTTCTTCCACATTTCAGAGAAATATTGTCTTTCGACGCACTTTTTGACCAGTAAATGACATTTTATTCTTGATTTAAATATTCCACCACATGTTGTCTCTTCTAAAGTTAAAGTACACATGAAATCAAAACTAACCATATTGATTTTGTTAGCTCACGTTGCTAGTTTTGTGGTGAACAATTCATCTTTGAGTGTCACTAAGAAAAAAATTTTTAGTTTGCTCTTGTAATCTAAAATTGAAATCTGAAAATGCCCTTCCTGTTTGTTTTCGGGTAAAATTCTCAAATTAAGTCTGTCTGACATTTTGGGCGTGGTTAACACAAACGTGGTTTTGACAGCAAACAGAAATGGTGAGGGGAGCAGGTGTGTGTTATGTAATAACCCTTTTTCCGATTTCTTTTAATTAAATGCCGACTTTATCCATTCAACTCGCAGAAGAAAAAACAAGCCACACCCACTGTTTTCTCATTTAATATTCCACTTCTCAAGGAACTGTGTCACAATATGAAAAAAAGCAGCTTTCCGTTCATGCAGACTTTAAAATATTGGGGTTGTTTTGTCTAAAAATGAATGTGCCTGAAAACCAACCCAGGCTTATTCTGAAAACCTACCGCTATATACATTTCTGGAGAGTGCCAAATACGTCCCAGGACCCACTTTTTTTTGCAGTTTTTGTTTTTGAGAATCCACCAGAGGCCGCTGTGTATTCTTTTTTAGATCTCAAATTTCTCTCACGAGTGCCATTCGCACCTGCTGTTCTCATGCAAATCCACCAGAGACCGCTGTCAACTGACTGACTGACTGACTGACTGACTGATCAACTGGCCCACCCTCCTCCTTCCCTAAAACCCAACCAATAGTGTTTTCAAAAGCACAGATTGACGTGCCCACCCACATCCCCAAACTCAAACTACAGTTTTAAAAAGCAGTCCAGAAAAAGAAAAGCCCTCGCCTGATTTTTACAAATGTAATGCAGCCATACTGTACGTACTTCTGGCTACATAATTCATGATCTCCAGAAATGTATATAGGGGTACGAATTTAATCCATTTTGAAATAAGGCTGTAACATAAAAAAAATGTGGAAGAAGTGAAGGGCCATAAAAACATCCCAGATGCACAGAATAGAGTCTAATAATATGCCTTAAATATTTTCACAGTATGTCTGATAATATTTTTCTTCTGGAGAAAGTCTTATTTGTTTTATTTCGGCTAGAATAAAAGCAGTTTTTAATTTTTAAAAACATTTTAAGGTCAAAATTATTAGCCCCTTTAAGCTATTTTTTTTTCTGTAGTCTACAGAACAAACCTTCATTATACAATAACTTGCCCACATTCCCAAACTCAACCTACAGTTTTAAAAAGCAGTCCAGAAAAAGAAAATCCCTCGCCTGATTTTTACAAATGAAATGCAGCCATACTGTACGTACTTCTGGCTACATAATTCATGATCTCCAGAAATGTATATAGGGGTACGTTTTCAGAGTGAGCCCATGTTGCTGAAAACATGCCAGCTTTTTCAATGTGTTGCTGTTTCTTTGTAATTATTTGTTAAATCTTCTATTAATATTTGATTTATATTTGTAAATCCCATACCATTTATTTCAGCACACAGTTCCTGATAGATGTATGCAGAAAAATAATTAAATAATAAAAAATCTATGCCGCACGGAAATCAAATAAGCCACTATTTCCTGTTCTGCCCTTGACTGTAGCTTCACTTCTGCTTCATCAAGCTCACATAACTCAGGAGCGAGTCTGAGTCCTTGTATGGTTTGCAGGCTTCAGCCTTTAAATGAGACTCTGTTCAGCCTAAAAGCCTCTCCTGATGCAAACAGTGCGGCCAATTAGATGAAAATGTCAAGTGGTTTGAGATAGAGACCTACAGTACCGTACCAGCATCCTCCTGTTCGCTGTGTGCAGAGTCAGTCTACCACCTCTGGATCAGCTTGTTTATCACAGGTGAAAGTGTTGCTGTTGTTTTAGCACTGAAATAGGTGATTTTATGTTGTTTGCTGGTAAAACATTTTTAACGATGTAGTCTGTCTCTTAAAATATTAGAGCGTTTGTTTTATGAGTGTTGTTATGCATGATATTGAGCTAAGTAAACCCTGTTTATTGATTTTATACTGTTGTATTTTACAACCATGGTTTTTTATTGGCTTCAATGGCTGATACTACTGAGCAGGCACACATCGTCATAAGATTAATATTAGGTTAGATTTAGATCATGACGTCAGGTGACCAAAATTCAATGTCTAGCCAGCGTCTAAGGACAACGTTATTTTGATGTCCAATAATGACGTCAAATTATGTTGATATTTACTTGATTTTAGGTGGTGTTGAAAAGTGACCAAAATCCAACGTCTGATAGACGTCATAGTGGTAACGTCCACACAACGTCAAGGTGTAACATGATTAGACATTGATATTTGGTCGATTTTAGGTCGATTTTAGGTTGGACATTGGACATTGACGTCGGCCTGACATTGGGTTCTGACGTCAACCCAACTTTCATTTCCAAACAAAATCCAATGTCCCCACGACGTTGGGGTACGTAGGGGTACAACGTCAATGTTGACGTCCTGTGCCTGCAGGGTAGCAACAAGCACCAAATACTACTGCATTTATGTGTCTCAATATAGCTTTAATAGTTTTAGGGAAGATTTCAGTTGTTTAGACTTCAAAAATATGGTCTATTTAATTAAAAGACACAGCAGCAGCCCTCATTAATCCCTATACAGTACCTCCTAAAAATGACCTTACTTAGCATTGTTCTTCTGAAAGTAGGTCTCTGTAGTGGTTAAACATTAGAAATGATTTGTTTTGTGTTGGGTATATCTAACGTGTAATCGTTTGGTCTCATTAATCTACTGTACGCATTATGATAGATCTATAAAAATAATATTTGACTCTTTATCTTTTCATAGAATGGCTTAACTTGAAGTCAAAATGTAGAACTTTCCTTATAATGAAAAATGTTGTTGCTTAAAATTATTTAATTGGTGTTGCGGTATTACAAGCATTAACACAGAACTTATAAATGACACCTTAAACATACTTTCCAACACCTGATATTCCAACAGCTTTCATTTATTTCATTCTTTTTTGCTGAATATTAGTGAAAACAAACATAATATTGTATTACCATGTATAGAACATACAGTAGATAAACATATTTCCTACAGGAAATATTATAACAAATAAATAACAAGTCTGGTATATCCAGATGCATCAGAATAATGTTGCTACTAGCTAACAATGTTTATATATTTTACTATATACTATACTACGCCTGTCTTATCTGCCTTTGAACTAACTTAACTGAACTGTCTCTATCACTGCTTTTATCAAATGTCCAGTCTGCATCATTCTCATGGTCACTAAAAGCCATCTCATCCTCACTTTCATCTGCAGGAAGAGCCAGTTCTGTCCTTTTTTTCTTTCACTTACCACAGAACAGACAGAGGTCCTCACTGTTCTCTGTATTTATATCTAATCAAAAGTATTGCCATTAAAATTTGATTTTATCCATAATACAAATTCCATTAACATATGACTAATCCACATTATATTATTAGCATTCATGTTGTTATTGTTACAACTTGACTGACCTAGTTAGCTAGCTAACCTATTGCAATATTTCACATTCCACTTTTGCACAGTGTTGCCATTTGGTAACACATACATTTGATTGATTTACAAAAAAACTAATTTGATAAAAACTTTTTGGAGTTGTGAATATGTCATCATAACTTACTGGAGGTGTTGGCGGCAGTGGTATAGTGGTTAGTGCGTCGACACATGCACTCCGGTGCTCACGGTGACCTGAGTTCGATTCCCGCCTCGCGGTCCTATGCCGATCCTTCCCCTCTCTCTGCTCCCCATGTTTCCTGTCAGTTCTCTCTACTTTCCTATCCAATAAAAGTGAAATCCCAGAAAAATTAATTATTAAAAAAAAACTTACTGGAGGTGATGTCTCCGATTTTTTTGTGAATCTGACATAGGTTGATTCTTTGTTTTTATTGACGTTTACATTTGCATTACTCACAATAAACGCCAGTCTGTCAATCGCGCCACAGAAAAAAAAAACACTTTCATGTCATGTGACTTAACCAAAGCACGTCAATGAACATAAATATCATGTTGCCATATGGCAACACCATGCGGTAGAGGGTTAAGGGTGCCATAGAATGAAAATCTGGATATAACCAGTGAAAGCTTAATCAAAAGAATTCAATATGTCAAATCATGAGCATCAAACACCATTGTTTCCTCATTCTTCTGTAAATCCTATGAATGTAAAATCCTTGTTAAAAAAAACAGACCAATCAGAAAACAAAGCACCAATGTGAAGCTGCACACAGGGTCATTAACATGCACAGGGTTTGATTGGCCACAAAGTTGACCTAGTGAGATTACAACAATGATATACAGTTGAAGTCAGAATTATTAGCCCCCCTTTGAATTTTATTTTATTTTTTTATTATTTCCCAAATGATGTTTAACAGAGCAATGAAATTGTCACAGTATGTCTGATAATATTTTTTCTTCTGGAGAAAGTCTTATTTGTTTTATTTTGGCTAGAATAAAAGCAGTTTTTAATTTTTTTAAATCCATTTTAGGGTCAAAATTATTAGCCCCTTTAAGCTATATTTTTCCCAATAGTCTACAGAACAAACCATCGTTATACAATAACTTGCCTAAATACTCTAACCTGCCTAGTTAATCTAATTAACCTAGTTAAGCCTTTAAATGTCACTTTAAGCTGTGTAGAAGTGTCTTGAAAAATATCTAGTCAAATATTATTTACTGTCATCATGGCAAAGATAAAATAAATCAGTTATTAGAAATGAGTTATTAAAACTATTATGTTTAGAAATGTGTAGAAAAAATCTTCTCTCCGCTAAACAGAAATTGGGAAAAAAAATAAACAGGGTGGCTAATAATTCAGGGGGGCTAATAATTCTGACTTTAACTGTATGTTTTCCCCTCATTGTATAAGTATAACACAGCTTATTATATTTCCTATGCATGTGGATCTCATATTTTGAAAACTGGACAGGCTTTAATGAACAGTTAAAAAAAAGGTAACATTACCTCATCTGTTTACAGCTCATCAAAATGCACAATCTAGAAAAGACAGATTATAAACATAATTGACCCAAATGTTTAACTGTATCTTTTCTTAGTACAACGTGTATATAGTGAAACCTGACATGTACATTTGTAATGAGGCAACAGACACATGTAAACTGCTGTATATAAGTGTTTAGTGCATGTTTATGTATTGTGTCATATCACTCAGCTCTTACTGTGATTTTTGCTAGAGTCAAAGTACAGCAATAAACTTTAAAAATGCATCTGTTTATTTGGAGCTGAATTACTCCATGTGTTTTTATACATTAAATCCATAAAATACAACTCTAAATACATTTGCATCAGTTTATATAACTGTTATAATTTACAATTTATTTTATTCACAAGACATAAAGAGCAGTAATGGACAGTAGCTCACTCGCTCCTAATGTGAACCTCTTTTCCACTTGAAATGATGAGATGATTTGAGAAGATGTCTACTCACTTTGTTTAAATACATATGGACAATTATATATATAAAACTCTTACTCTAGCACTAAATTTTCTGAGAACAAACAAGTTACTCTGTATGTCTAGCACTTCTTGTGTGTATTGACTCTTTCTTGTTGAGTCGCTGAATGCCTCAATTGTAAGTGGCTTTGGACAAATGTGTGTGATAAATGACTAAATGTAAATTGAAATGCACGTGTGCAAAGTAATCATATTCACCAGTAGATTGCGCTGAGAGTAGCATAAGAGCAGAGTGAATATTCAGAAACCTTCCAAATATGGTCAAAACTGAGCTTTTTGTTCTAGAACCAATGTCAAGGTACTAAATGAGCTTGTAAAACCATTTCTGGAGATGTTGTGCACCCAACCAAGCCACATACCTTCTATGTAGATATCCGAAAAGAAATTAGACTTGATGTATCAATGCATTTTATGGCACCTTTAATCTATTAGTTGTTGTTTGTATTGTTTTTGTTGACCAATTGACACTGGTGTCAAATCCACTTCCTGGAGGGCCGCAGCTCTGCACAGTTTAGTTCCAACCCTGCTTCCTACTTACCTGTAGGTTTCAAACAAGTCTGAAGCACTCAATTAGTTTGATTAGTTGTGTTTAATTGGGGTTAAAGCTAAACTGTGCAAAGCTGCAGCCCTCCATGAACTGGATTTGATACCTGTGAATTAGAAGAATAAAAATGTAAATATTTTACTCACCATCCATATAATAATATCCTGTTTTATGTTCACCAGAAAAAAAAGAAACTCATAATGGTTTGAAACCACATAAGGGTGAGTAAATGTTCATTTTGGGTTAATTCTCCCTTTAATGGGTCATTTTCATTGTGCAGGAAGTTGGAAAGAAAGTTAGTTCTCAGTATTGCTGATCGCAGGAAAACCAGATTGACTGAAGTCAGCAAATCTAGAGCTTCACAAAGTGGTTTAATGTTGTAGACACATCTGATAACACTCCTAACACCTTCAAGAAAGCCCATGGGTTTCTATTTCATTCTCAGCTGTACATGTGTGGCCATACAGTGAAGCACTTCAGTGTATTTGTACATGTCACAAATCTGGATTATACGTAAGATAGCTACACTAGATGTTCTGGTTGGTTTATTTTATTTTTAGATGTGTATTTGTGAGTTGTTTTGTTCTCTGTCTTTAAAGGGAAAGTTCACTCAAAATTGAAAATTCTGTTGCCATTTTATTCACCCTCACATCATATGACTTCACAAAGAATTTTTGAAGAATATCCTGGAAAGACTCAAAAAGAAAGTGAATAAAAATATATATACGTATATAGCTGTATAGCTCTAATAAAACAGAAATCTAACCTGTGCTTTTTGCGGAAAAGGACTACACACCTTATAATAATCATTAACAAATCTGAATCAAACATTCAACAGCTCTGTAGTATTGTTAAAATAAGGATGCTCTCATGTGACCAAAGAACAAAAGTATGATATTTTATTTTCCTTTTTTTTTTCACTTTTTTTATAATGCTTTTTATGACAATTATTTTGGAGGATCATTCACTTTACTTTTCATTGAAAAGACTGGCCAGGATAATGGATTAGCATGTTCATTAACAAATTAGAATAAATATATTTCTTTAAAACACCACAAATCTTTATCAAAGCATAGTTTAAATGTATTTTAAAATAAAAAAACAGGTAAAATGATTATAAAAATGCTAATTTTAAAAGGTTAAGAAAAAAATAAAAATACCACTGGAGTATTTTTACAAGAAATTTATATTCTGTTTTACGTTTTATTTGAAGTTAAAATGTAGTTGTTGTTGTTGTTTTTTTTTTTTTTTTGGTCATTTTTGTAGTTTTTTTGTATTATAATTTGAATAAAATATATTTTATTTTCTTTGTTTTAGTTTTTGCTGTCTCCTCACATCAAGAAGGTGGCTGGTTCGAGCCTCGGCTGGGTCAGTTGGCGTTTCTGTGTGGAGTTTGCATGTTCTCCCTGCGTTTGCGTGGGTTTCCTCCAGGTGCGGTACAGGTGAATTGGGTAGGTTAAATTGTCCATAGTGTATGAGTGTGAATGAGTGTTTATGGATGTTTCCCAGAAATGGGTTGCGGCTGGAAGGGCATCCTCTGCATAAAACATGTGTTGGATAAGTTGGCGGTTCATTCCGCTGTGGTGACCCCGGATTAATAAAGGAACTAAGCCGAAAAGAAAATGAATGAATAAATGTTTTAGCTTTTGTTCAAACTTAAACAAAAGCAAAAATCAATACAGGCTCATTCTGAAAACATAGCCCTATATACAGGGTGGGCCATTTATATGGATACACCTCAATAAAATGGGAATGGTTTCCTGAATACAGTTTCCTGAAAAGTGTATTGGTCGTCGTGGGCCAGTTGAATGGCCCCCAAGGTCTCCCGATCTGACCCCCTTAGACTTTTATCTTTGGGGTCATCTGAAGGCAATTGTCTATGTAATTTAAGGTGTATCCATATAAATGCCCCACCCTGTACATTTCTGGAGATAGCGAATTATGTAGCCAGAGGTACGTGTGGCTGCATTTCGTCTTTAAAACTAACACTACGGGGCGGTATGGCGCCATTCCTTTTCACGTTTACCAGCTGACCGCATACCTCCATGTGGACAGCTTTCTTAATGTTACCAGTTTGTCTAGTGGCTCGCTATATATAGTACATTGGAGGATTTGAGAACCAGAGCCGAGTTGACCGGCAGGGTTCGAGTCCGGCAAAGAACAGTTCCAGAAAGCAGGTAAGACAAAACAAAAGCCAAAAAATGAAACAAACAAGTAAATAACAGGGTGAGAATGTGATCAAATCTGAAAACGTGGTAAAAATCAGGCGAGAGCTATTCTTTTTCTGGATTGCTTTTAAAAACCGGTTGGGTTTAGGGAAGTGGGTGGGCGGGCCAATCTGTGCTTTTTAAATACTATTGGTTGGGTTTAGGGAAGGAACTGGATGGGGGATTGGTTGGTCGGTCGGGCAATTAGTCAGTCAGTCAGTCGACAATGTCCTCTGGTGGATATACGCGAGAACATCAGGCGCGAATGGCGCTCGCGAGAGAAATTTAAGATCTCAAAAAGCATAGACAACGGCCTCTGGTGGATTAGTGAAAACAAAAACTGCAAAAAAAACGTAGCTCCTGGGATGTATTTGGCGCTCTCCAGAAATGTATATAGGGATATATAATCATAATGAGCCTGTGTTGGTAAAAATATATTAAAAAACTATTTTGAAGTATTTCATTTTGATTTGTATTCATTTAATAAATGTTTTAATAATTCTTTTTTCTGCATTATTTTTATTTATTAAACTGTATTTTTATATTTATTAAGTAACAAAAAAATGTAGTTTATGTTAGTAAATATATACAGTTGCAAGCAGAATTATTCAACCCCCTGATTTTTTAGCCCCCCTGTTTATTTTTTTCCCCAATTTCTGTTTAACGAAGAGAAATTATTTTTTACACAATTCTAAACATTATAGTTTAATAACTTATTTCTAATAACTGATTTATTTTATCTTTGCCATGATGACAGTAAATAATATTTTACTAGATATTTTTGAAGACACTTTTATACAGCTTAAAGTGACATTTAAAATCTTAACTACGTTAATTACGTTAACTAGGCAGGTTATGGTAATTAGGCAAGTTATTGTATAATGATGGTTTGTTCTGTAGACTATCGAAAAAATATATAACTTAAAAGGGCTAATAATTTTGACCTTAAAATGGGTTTTAAAAAATTAAAAACTGCTTTTATTCTAGCCAAAATAAAACAAATAAGACTTTCTCCAGAAGAAAAAATATTATCAGACATACTGTGAAAATTTCCTTGTTCTGTTAAACATCATTTGGGAAATATTTAAAAAAGAAAAATAAAATTCAAAGGGGGTTCAATAATTCTGATTGCAACTGTATAACCCAAAATATAATATAATTTTATCAATATTTCCTGCCACTTTTTTTATTATTTCTATTATTATTATTTATTTTATTTTATTTTATTTTTTTAATGTCATATACTACAACTGCGCATTCAATAACTAACCGAACAAGGTGAACATTTTTTCCACCGCAATCTTTGCCACATTTGTTGTCAGTATTTGGCCTCAATCCAAACACACAGTACATCTCTCTTCCTTTGTCACAGTAGGAGATCAAACTTATTGCCAGACACAAGCCAGTGACCCTTATTTGTTAAGAAGTGCACTGAAGCCACGAGACTCCCATCAAGCGAGCAGCGATATGGAAGAAGACCATATTGCCCTTTCACAAGAGAGGAGTCTACCATGAAAATAACCCAGCCCTAGCTCATCCAGAAAGACATTATTTTCATCTCATTCATATTCTCCTGTTTCTGCCTCAATAGACTCGCAGCACTGTCCAGACTGCCTTACAAGTCACTGAGAGCATTGGTGAAATGTGTCAGACGTAGGCTACATTTGAATGCAAAAAAAGTGAGAAATTAAGCAGGAGAGATTAGTTTCTGCATCTAAATTAAAACACGTTTTTCTTGAACTAAAGTGCGACATGCTTCGAAAGGTCATTCTAATGTGTCTGTATTAATTTGGACTTGAAATAGCAGCCAGATCTCACAAGGAAGAGGAATCATGGTCTGATAGGCACTACAGTCACACAGTCATGTTCGGACATCTAGCACTGTGAGGCTTTAATCTATATTTAATACTGGCCTGTGAATTCTGCCATGACTGAAAAAAATCACAGAAATGTATTAATTGGTATGGTCTTTTTCCGTCTTATAGGTTTTTTTATATATGGCGAGTCTGTTTATTGAAATTGGTGTACAGAAATAAGTGGCATTTTTGTTTTTGTTTTTTGCTCTGCAAATGAAGAAGTGTGTCTATCTGAAATAATTCAGATACTTTAAATGTAGGGCAGGTGTGTCACACTCAATTTAGATGAAAACTAACAATGGTTTTACTACAAATAAAACCAAAAACCATAGTTGTTAGTTTAACCATGGTAGCAGCAAACTTTAGGTCTACGCGGGACCAGTGGCAGTTCTGGGGGGGTGGTCAACAAGCTTGTGTCGACAAGCTTGGCCCCCCTCTGACCCCACTAAATTTGGACGTGTATTTTTGTGTCAAAACGCCACGAAGTGATATCAGCCAACGGCGGCAAACTGCGGAGATATGACTGGGGCCTCTTTCGCGCGCTCTCAGTGTCGTGCGCACTCACTCTCGCATGCACTCCCTCTCTCTGCTCTCACGCGCACTCGCTCTCTATGTCAGTGACCATAGATATATACGCTAGATATCGCATAGGGACCCTGAGCATGCGTCAATAGCGCCGCCACATTGGTACAGTGCTCCTAGGACAAAAGTCATTCAACCGCACTAGTCAAGACAGTGTGCCAATGTGAAGATGCTGGACTTTAGCGCTGTGTACGGATGTTGTAACGAGCAAACAAAGAAAACAAAGCACAAAGGCATCACATTTCATAGGTAAGATTTCGTTTTTTATGTTTTTCTATGTTATGAACTTGCTTAACATGTAATGTTATTGATGATAATACAGTCTCTTACTGCAGTGACCATAAGGCAAAGTAGCACCAACTCACACTAAATTCTAGACTTAGCTTATGCTAGTTTTGTTGAATAAAATAAGCAAACAATGTTATGAAATATGACAACAAGACGCTGCGGTGCCAGAAACTTGTATTATTGTCAGCTAAGTGGACGACTCATTCATAACGGAGATTCATTCACAAACGAATCGCTCCCTCCGTCAGAATGAGAAGTGAAAGCAGGAGAGGGGGTGTGTTTCAGGACATGGATTAGATCAAATTAAACAGGGAAGGAGGATAATGCATTTCCATGCACACAAACACATGCTCTTTGTCGGCAATGCCTGTGCGGTCACATCCATCAATGTAAAAAAGTGATGTAAAATTATAATATTTCGTAATTGAAAAAAATATTTGCATACACCGAGAAAAACTCCCGATCATAGATATATGTGTATATGTGTATTTCTCTGGCTTTGAATGGCCACAGTCCTCCACTTCACCTTGGTCCCGCATTCATTTCAAAGGAGCGCTACCCTGTACTAAAATGGCGGCTCTATTGACGCATTCGTTCTAATAGACAACAGCAGGGTAGGCGACATCTAATGTATATATCTATGGTCAGTGACGGTGCTGCGCGCATCAGTTCCCCACATTCCTCAGAAGTTAACCCCCAAATTGACACAGGTAATAAAATTCAACTTCAGTCATTTTCATGTTGTGAAAAACTATTGAAATGTCCACTGTTGATTATATTAGACTTTTGTTTTCAATAGCGTAAGTCTATAAGTAAAAATCTTTTAATATAGAAAGTCCTCAGCTAGGCAGAGGCTATTATTAATCAGTAATTGCGTGTATATTAGGGGTGTGAACCTACACTGGTCTCACGGTTCGGTTCGGTTACGATTATGCCATCGATTCGGTTCAATTCGATATCTCGGTGCATCACGGTGCATTGACGATTCTTTCCATACATAATTAGATTTTTTTTTCTTTACAAGAACAGATGTAACACATTGATCAAATTTAGTTTTCAGTCACGTTGAAAGTAATATTCAACTCGTTTAGTTTTGCCTTCATTTGTTTTTGATGTCAGTAGTGACATAAAGCACAAGGAGTCTTCGACACGTGATTTTTTACAACACGTTTTTAAACATAATAGTTTAACTAATTTGTAATAACTACTTTTTTTTCTTTCCCATAGTGACAGTCAGTGCATAATATTTCACTGCAAGATAGTTGTATTCAGATTAAAGTGTAATTTAAAGACTTAACTAGGTTATGTTAACTAGAAAAGTTAGAATAATTAGTCAAGTTATTGTATAACTGGTTTGTTGTGTAGACAATTAAAAATATACAGTAAATATTTCTTAAGAAGGCTAATAATACTGACCTTAAAGTTGTATTTTTAAAAATTAAAAACTGCTTTTGTTTAAGAAATAAACTATAAGAAATAAGACTTTTTATGACTCTTTATGAAGAATTATTTTAGTTTTACTGCAAATACTGTGAAAATTTCCTTGGTTAGATCACTTGGAAAACATTATTTTAAATTAATGGGAGGGCAAAAAAAATTTAAACTACAGCTGCATCTGTTAAAGTTTACAGCTGTGAAAATGTGCCTTGATGTACTTGAATGTTAGAAATGTGTTATTCACTACAATACACAGTTACTTGTCAAATAAATGAACATGGAAGATTATCTTGAGTTTAAGTTATATAATTATCTTGTTTATGAAGACTGCAGAGTGATGCATGAAAAAAATGACTTTGAATAATTGTTTAAGTAGTTTGTGATGTATGTCTGGTATCCGAATGTCTGCATTTACACAGCACATGACAAAGGCGCAATGACCAGGAAAAAAGAGCAGGCGCTGACTGACAGCTGATAATAAAGAGCACCCTTTTCTCCATTGCTGTATTTAATCTTTCATTTTTGCTGTATTTTAATCTTTTCATTTTTGCTATAGTTTATGACAGAAAAGTTCTTATTTGGCCATCTTCTTTTAATCTAGGCCTTTTTAAACCAGTAGGCATCTTAATGTGATGTCCATGGTGGTGGCTATTGCGCTCTCTCACTCTCGCTCTCTCTCTCTCGTTAACATGCTTAAATACTTGTGCTACATGACAATATAAAAGCTTTTTTAGTCTTTGTGTATGAGATTTAAGGTTTGGGACTCCGCTGAAGTCTGTTCTGTCTGTCATTCACTATGGTTTTTAATGATGCGCGGCTCCAATCTACCTGCTTACACTGCAGACATGAGGACACAGATCCGATATTAGATAAATTTCCACACATTAACAAGGCCTGAATCTGATTTGAGTAAATCAGAATCCATGTGATTTTTTCCTGCTTACACGTACATGGGCCATATCCAATCTGTGCCGGAAGTGATGGAATTGAGTCACTTGAACCATGCCGTGTGAATGCAGCCTTAGTCCCGCTCATACCAGGTTTTATTCCGCACCCGACCACTCGCTGTACACTTATAATAATTTTGTACCCGACCTGACTGTTCCCGTTAAATTTAGATCTGGTTTGCAGTATGGTCGCATCTGGTATGCGACCCCCTTGACTGCTAAAGGGTAAAACTTTGAGGCATTGTCACATCGCACAAAGGGTAGTTTTTTTTTTCATTTGAGATGCATGAAAAAGACTCCCATACATCACACTTGCCTGATGTGTGTTTTCTAACAGTAAACTGAACGTTTTCTAATGCAAGCTGAACATCCTTCAAGGATAGCGCATCTTCGCTTTGCTCTGCTATGGTAAAGTCCGCTCTGAGGACCATTATGTAGATGATGCATGCACAGACTGTGTGAATAAAATGCACGTGCAGAAAGCACTGGTCCATGCGTTCAGCATGTGTAACAGTTGTGAACACTGGCTGTACCAGTGCTCAATACGAATGAGGAAATCACAGATATGCTGTTCGGAAACGTTGGGACTTGGGAGCGATATTGTTAGACCATCAGCTCCAATTCAAATTACACCAGACTTACCGACCGCTACAGCGTTTATTCAGAAATTTATTCCCGCGCCGCAAGAAATCTGGTTGGGTCCTGCGAGTCCCTGCAGAGCTCTACACAAAACTATCCATGGATTAGTAACACTGGTATTTGTGGTAAAACTGTGGTTATGCAAATGGTAATGGTACGCTGCCAAAAACATTTCTACACTTTTATTAAAACCATGGTTAATTTTTGTAAGGGTGACAATGTCTCATAGTGTTTCTCATAATGTGAGTGCCAAATAATTTTTTGATAAACTTTTGTTTGCTCGCAATTTTATTATCATTCTACATAACTACAATATAATTTAGAAAAAAAAAAGCTATTTTAAGATGTGTGACACTGACAAAAAATCTGTTTGTGTATGTGTGTGTATGTAACGTAAGTCGGGTAACAACAGAGGTGAGGGCTCAAACACAGTTTAATTTCAGCTTAGTCAAACAGGAACAAAGAATAGCATGCAGGTAATCCAAAAGAATAGTCGGGGTCACAGGCGAAGAGGCGGCAAACAACATAAACACAATAAACAAGGCAAGGGTCAGGAAACACGGGAAGGCAAAACAATGGAATAATCCTTTGTAAGGTTACAGGTGAACAAGACTCAGCCAAGTCTACTTCTTCTTCTTCTTGTTTTGATATTATCCTCTGTTGGATTCGCGAAAACAAAAACGGCAAAAAACGTATCTCCTGGAATGTATTTGCCTCTCTCCAGAAATGTATATAGCGGTACATTTTCAGAATGAGCCTGGGTTGGTTACCTACAGTACATCTTAGTGAGTAAATTAAGACCAAGTATCCATGTTAGGATCTGCAAAACTTCAAAGCTCAAGGAACTGACTCTGAACTGCCTGTAATGTGTCCCAATTGAAAAGAATAATAGAAATAGTAATAGAATAATATAAAAAATTCAGAAAGGAGGGTTTTGGAGAGACCTGATCCTTAAACCAACTATTTCAGACACTGAGAAATAAGGCATAATTGACTAGATCATGAAAAAATTCGAATGTTGTTTAATCTTGAATGAATGTAAACATCTTGAAGGTTTCCAAAACAAATTCATAACCATTAAAATGCATAATGGGGCACTTTAAACACCCCATTTTGCTTTTATCACCTGCCTCTGCGTAACACACACAAACATGTAAGCGTGCATGTACTGTCACCTAGATAAACTCATCAAGATTCATTAGCTTCAAACAAATTCAACTCCAGCAAAAGGTTAACGACATGCCTCTCACAAATTATGCTTGAATGGCTGGTGAAAATCAACAAATTTAGAAATACCTAAATGCTTGTGGGGAAATAACACGGAGGGCCCCGGGAATTAAACATGGTCTGTTATATCATGCTGGAAAACACACAGTAGCTCCAATATCGAACGATATGTTGACAAGTCATTAAAGCTCTCAGGCCTGATTAGTCTGCTGCTTAAATTGCTCCTCTAATGACTTGACCTTGGAAGGCTTTGATTTGCAATAACAAATAGCATTTTAAACCATGCACCAAACAAGCACCTGAGCACAGCACCTCCTTAACCGAGGTTAAGCATTGTTTTACAACAGTGTTGCAATTTTCACATATTGTGACTTGAACAAAGAGGATAGAGATTTGATTGCACGGCACTTCTTTTTTCTTGAGAATCTTAAGAATATTCAAAATGTAATAATAATGTAGGCCTATAAACAGAACAGATTCAACAATAACATGCTAATATACTAAAACATGAAATAAGAGAAGATATGAATATTTAATTTAATTTTTTAAAATTGTATTTACAGTTGCAATCAGAATTATTGAACCCCCTTTGAATTTTTTTTCTTTTTTAAATATTTCCCAAATGATGTTTAACAGAACAAGGAAATTTTCACAGTATGTCTGATAATATTTTTTTTCTTCTGGAGAAAGTCTTATTTGTTTTATTTCGGCTAGAATAAAAGCAGTTTTTAATTTTTTAAAACCCATTTTAAGGTCAAAATTATTAGCCCCTTTAAGCTATATTTTTTCCAATAGTTTACAGAACAAACCATCGTTATACAATAACTTGCCTAATTACCCTAACCTGCCTAGTTAACCTAATTAACCTAGTTCAGCCTTTAAATGTCACTTTAAGTTGTATAGAAGTGTCTTGAAAAATATCTAGTAAAATATTATTTACTGTCATCATGGCAAAGATAAAATAAATCAGTTATTAGAGATGAGTTATTAAAACTATTATGTTTAGAAATGTGTTGAAAAAAATTTCTCTCCGTTAAACAGAAATTGGGGGGGGGGGGGAAACAGGGGGGCTAATAATTCAGGGGGTTGAATAATTCTGATTGCAACTGTATATAGCACATTTCATACACAATGGTAATTCAAAGTGCTTTACATAAACAGGAATGAAAGAGACAAGTATAAGAGAATAAAAACAAAGAATAAAAATGATTAAAAATAGATTTAAATGTGTTAAAACAGGTTATGAAAGAAGTAATAGAAAAAGAAACACATAATAGTGTGATCTGTCAGACATAGCACAGTGCTCATTCAGTAAAGGCACAGCTAAACAGATGTGTTTTCAGGCTTGATGTGAATGTGCCTAATGTTGGAGCACATCTGATCATTTCTGGAAGCTGATTTCTGCAGCAGGGGCACAGTAGCTGAAGGCAGATTCTGCTTTGACTGAACTCTTGGAATTTCTACACTGTAAAAAAAATCCGTAATTTTGCGGTTTATTTCCGACAGCTGGGGTCCTGGAAATAAACCGTAAAATAAGGGCTGTTAAATTACAGATATTTACTGTAAAATAATAGAGGTTGAATTAAAGAAATTAAAATTTAAGTAAATTTCTGTAATTTAATGTCTGTTATTTTATGGTAAATTTCTGTAATTTAACAGCTGTTACCCCAGCTGCCGGAAATAAACCGCAAAATTACGAATTTTTTTACAGTGTAATTTACTAAGGTCCTAATGATCTGAGTGACCTCTTAGGTTTGTTTAGGGTGTCAATGGGGCTGAAGTCATTAGGCAATAAGGCTAAGTAGATCTGAGTGTCATCAGCTGTGGTATAAGATTTAGGAGAGTTATAGATGAGTCACCTATTATTTACCTTTTAAATATAATAATTCCACAGTACAGAAAGATTATAATGTGATTTATTTTAATGGAACATACTATAATCAGAATGTCCGTCTGATCAGGTACATTCATCTTAAATTTTTAAACGACAAAGAGACAGAAGGCCTGTATTAGTTTCATTCATTCATTTTCCCTCAGCTTAGTCCCTTTATTTATCAGGGGTCGCCAAAGCGGAATAAATCGCCAACTTATCCAACATATGTTTTATGCAGTGGATGCCCTTTCAGCCTCAACCCAGCTCTGGGAAACATCCATGCACTCTCATTCTCACACACACACACACACTATGGCCAATTTAGCTTAATTAATTCACCTATAGCGCATGTCTTTGGACTGTGGAGGAAACTGGAGCACCTGGAGGAAGCCCACACGAACACAGGGAGAACATGCAAACTCCACACAGAAATGCCAACTGACCCAGCCGGGGTTCGAAACAGTGACACAGAACCACCGTGTCACCTGTAGTGGTTTCATTTATCTATATAACTTTTCAGATCATAAAGCAGTGAGTAATTTTCATGACAGAACTGAACTTTTTTTGCCTTTGCAAGCCAGCACTCTAACCATGAGTGTTTAATTAGCATGATTCAACATTTCCAACTGTTTTTCTCCTTGGTTTACAGTTGAGGGGAAAAGAAATTATGCAAAAACATCTACTTAAAAGTTGTTGGTCGGACGTGTATTATTGGTTGTACTTCATCATTTGCTGTCTTTAAGATTCTTATTAAATGAAAATAAATAAGTATATTTTATTATCACATGAAAAAGTCACTAAAAATGTAAAAGATACACTTAAAAAATGATAACTGCTGCTTGTTCAAACTACTTGTTTAAAATGAGCTGAAACAACACAAATCTTGTAATTTCTTTGGTTAATTTATTTGCTTTATGTTCAGTCCACTTAAATTTGTAAACCAGTAAGTTAACTTAAGCTTTTGTGTTGGGACAACATGCAGGAATTGTGTTGGTCCAGCTACCTGGTTAGTTATCAGAATGCTTTGCATGGGATTGAATTAAGAGAGATAAATTTTTGAGATTACCACCTTGCAGAAGCACCCATGCTTTGGGTATTGGCAGCTTAATTAGCAAAAATGCAGTTTGTTGTTTTGCTCAGTGAACAATAACTGTCCAAAAATTAGTTCTGAGATCAGTCCCAATCACAACTGTATGTGTAACATATGCTTAAAATGTCAGACATACATGATTTTATCAGACCTTTGAGTTTAAGTGACATAAAAATACAAATGTATTGAAACTTTTATTTGATAAAATCATGTTGGGCCAACTCGATTGCATTTATTTGTGTAAATAGTTTTTTTTTAGTTGGTGCTAAACAAATTGGAAACACTTTATTTTGATGGTCCATTTGAGTATTAGTAGACTGTCTGCTTAATATCTGTTGATACTGCTCCTTCAACAGACATTTAACTGACTGTAAGAAACTTTGCAAGTACATGTCAATTTACACCAACCCCAACATAACAGTCTACTTAATCTAATGAGAATTAGTTGGCATGTAGATGCAATGTAACTTAAATTCAACAAACAGACCATCAAAATAAAGTGTGACCAACAAATTTATTGGATGGAAATCCTGTCCTCAAATAAATGGAGTTATTTTTTTGAGTGTATGCTGATTCTGAATTGTTCAGACTAGGATATTTTTTTAGGCTTTTCAACAAAAAGTGCCATATAGGAAATTACAATTCTCATTAATCTTATGCCACAGTTATTTAGAGAGAATTTGCTGATAATTGTATAATAATTATAATAATAATAATAATAATTATTATTATTATTATTATTATTATTATTATTATTATTATTATTATTATAAAAAAACTAAAACTTTCACTATAGTATTACTAGACAAAATTTTGCCATGTCTGCAAATACACAAAATGCTGCCTAAAAAAAGCCAAATTCAATTCAATTCAATTCATCTTTATTTGTATAGTGCTTATACAATGTAGATTGTGCCAAAGCAGCTTCACATTGAAGATTATAGTGAATTGAAACAAAGTCAGTTCAGTTTTCAGAGATTAAGTTCAGTTCAGTTTAGCTCAGTTCAGTGTGGGTTAATAATCACTACTGAGAGTCCAAACACTGAATAGCAAATCCATCGATGCGCAGCTCTACAGATCCCGAACCATGCAAGCCAGTGGCGACAGTGGCGAGGAAAAAACTTCACCAATTGGCGAAAGCGAAGATTTAAAAAACCTCGAGAGAAACCTGGCTCAGTTGGGGATGACCATTTCCCCTATGGCCAAACGTCTTGTGCAGAGCTGCAGTCTAGGCGCAGGAAGCTGGACCTCAGCGAAGACTCGTCTGTCCTTGGAGAATCACAGGAGTCAGTCTCATGCTCTCACTCCACGATGACCACCACAGCAGCTGCTCAGGATACGGCCTGGTCCAGAAAACCTTGGGATCATCTCGTCGCTGGTCTCGGATCGCGTCAGTGGCACTGCATAGTCTGAGGGCCTCGAGATGAGTACCCCCAGGTGGAAATACAGAATAAGGAGAATAATTAGCGTAGCTGCTGTTCATAGTGTATATAAACGAGAACCAAAATCATGTGTGGGGCACATCATGCGTCATACCGCTATGTACTGCACTGAGTGTATGCTTTGCTAAAAAGATAGGTCTTTAATCTAGTTTTGAAGAGCGAGAGTGTGTCTGAGCCTCGGACATTATCAGGAAGGCTATTCCAGAATTTAGGGGCCATAAATGAGAAGGCTCTGCCTCCTTTACTCGACTTTGATATTCTAGGTACTACCAGAAGCCCTGAGTTTTGAGATCGTAAAGAGCGGGTTGGGTTGTAGCGAGACAGGAGGTTGGTTAGATAAGCAGGAGCTAGATTATTTAAAGCTTTATAGGTAAAGAGTAATATTTTAAATTTAATATGAAACTTAACAGGCAGCCAGTGTAAGGAGGATAAAATTGGGGTGATATGATCATATTTTCTAGACCTGGTAAGAACTCTGGCAGCTGCATTTTGCACTAGCTGGAGTTTGTTAATAGAGGATGCTGGGCAACCAGCAAACAGAGCATTACAGTAATCCAGCCTAGAAGTCATGAAAGCATGAACTAGCTTTTCTGCATCTGATATGGATAGCATACTTTGCAATTTAGCAATATTTCTCAGATGAAAGAAAGCAGTTTTTGTGACATGGGATATATGATTTTTGAAAGTTAAACTGCTGTCTAATATGACACCCAGATCTTTTATAGTAGAGCTAACGCTAACTTTGTATCCCTCTAGTTGCAGGTCCAGTTGTGAGAACTGCTGTGTACAGGATTGTCAATATAAAATTTGCCTGAGTAGGTATTGATTCTGAGTAGTTGGATGCTTGACGTTTGACATTTCTGGAAAGCGGCAAATACGTCTCAGGAGGTAAATTTTTTTTGCAGTTTTTGTTTTCAAGAATAACACCAGAGGCTGCTGTGTACACTTTTTAAGATCTCAAATTTATCTTTCGAGTGCCATTCGTGAATCTCTGCTGTTCTCATGTCAATATACCAGAGGCCACTGTCGACTGACTGACTGACTGAATGACTGAGCAATCGACTAACCCATCCTCCTTCTTCCCTAAACCCAACCAATGGTGTTTGCAGAAGCACCGTTTGACCCACCCACCCACATCCCTAAATCCAACCAAACTTTTTTCAAAGCAATCCAGAAAAAGAAAAGCCCTCACCTGATTTTTACCACATTTTCAGATTTTACCACATTCTCACACTGTTATTTACTTGTTTATTTTATTTTTTACTTTTGTTTTTGTCTTGCCTGCTTTCTGTAACCGTTCTTCACCGGACTCGAACCCCGTCATTGCGGTCAACTACTCTCTCTGTCTCAAGTCCGCCAACGTACATGGCAAGCTACTGGACAAACTGTTAACAGCGGAAAGCTGTCCATACGGAGGTAAGCGGTCAGCTAGTAAGTGTGATATGGAACTGCATCACACTGCTCCATAGCGTTCATTTTAAAGATGAAATGTAGCCATACGTTCCTCTGGCTACATAATTCGGGCTACATAATTCGCAATCTCCAGAAATGTATAAAGTGGTCCGTCAGAATGAACCTATGTTGAGAAAACCGGTAAATATGTGTTTTGGCAGTTACAGATTAAAGAAACAAAAGGAAAAGGCAAAGGCAAAGAACATTTCATAAAAGCAGCTGTTACTATGTGGAAACATTTTTAAACATTTAAAAATATTTTTCTACAACTTTTGCAAGTACATGTTAGCATATTCTACTAACCCAACCAAAGAATTTAGATTTTCAGTGTTATAAAACCACATTTTACATTATAACAATAAAAACATTGAATTCTGTTCTGATAAATGTCACTTAATTCCTATAGATATCATTGCCTCAAGATTTTATAACAACACTTTCAGTGACCTTCAAACATTATTATAACTATTTCATCATATTGCCCCATTTCCTCCACATTCCCTTAATATATTTTGCTTGTTTCTTCCAAAATAACCTAACGACACCCTTAACGGCAACGGGAAAAAGGTCTCCATCTCCACGCTCCTGACACAATAACATATAGGTGTTTGTTTGCCAAAGCTTTGAAACTACTCCAAACTGTCAAATGACCCACATCAGTAAAAATGAAAACAAACGACAGGGTAAATAACTTCAAATATGAAATACTCTGGCCATATATCTTGGGAGTGGGAGCCCCAATAGCTCAGGTGTGACATTCGGCGGCTGCCAAATGTGAATAATGGCAAACAGAGGAGAATGAACCCTTGATGTATTTGCAGTTCCGCCAGGCCTAGCACGGCACTTTTATTGCCTTCATATTCTCCCCTTTTTTCTGCGCACAGAAAGAAAGAAAGAACGAAAGAAAGAAAGACAGGGGTCCCTTTCAGCACTGGAGGGTTACAGCACAGATGGGACCATGTGAGATGGGACATGAAATGATAAAAGCCATGTTAACATGTTTTTTTTTCCTTGTAAAACATGAATTGCTGTTGCTGGTGTGTATAATTACAGACTTTCACATAAATGCAAATGTAGCGGTTCCCTTTTACTGAAGCATCTACAATACAAGCCGATGGGAAAGTGTGGCCGCGGTTATTCTGGCTGAACCCATAGTAAATGGACAAGCAGGACTAACAAAACGAGCCAGTATTGTGTGAATGCGTCTCTAAGAGTGGATCTTAGCCAATAATAGGGAGCATCTGAGAAATCAACAGGCACTAATAGTTTTTTAATGAGTTTGTGCAATGCACTGGGGCAAACTGTGTAATAAAGAACAAAGCCTGTTTAGAGACTCCAGAGCCAAATAATGCATTCAGGCAAAGGTAGCTTTAATGAACAGATGATGAGTGTCAGAGATTAGGGAGAGCAAGAGATAAATGGGGAAATCTGTATTTGTAAAAGGGGTCAAATTAATCTTAATGCATTCATAAAAGAGTACACGGTAAAGGCCGGGAGGACAAAAATGCAGCTAAAAGCACATACCTCCTGCTTTAAAGTTCTGTTTTTTACTGTTTTCTTCCCTTGTGGCATTAAAAAACATTCATTTTGTAAGATCTGAATGAGCTTCCATCCTTCAGAGAGGATGTAAAGTCAGCTCAGGGCAGGGTTTTTGAATCTGAGAGAAAATTATAGTAAAGAAGTGTAATAATCAGTGTTGGGTAAGTTACTTTAAAGAAGTAATAGATTAAAAATGACTGACTACTACTGGAAAATTTTAATCTGATTGCATTACTAATTACTTCATGTGAAAAGTAATCAGATTACTAATTACTTTGCTTTAAAGTTACTTTTGAAACATAAAATATACCTATAAAAATACTAAATAAACTGCAGCTCTTTCAGTAATTTAATATTCACTGAAAAACATCAAAATGGGTTGATCACAGCGGCTTGACATATTCAAAAGACTTAAAGAGTTCACCCAAAACTTATAATTCTCTCATTATTCACTTTTTCCAATCCTGTTTATCTTTTTTTTTTTTTTTTTTTACAAAAGAAGACATTAAGAAAATTGGATACCTGTAATCATTGACATCCATAGTATGAAAAAGCAGTGCAGTGTTTGGGTGTTCTGTGTTTGTCTGAGGTAATAAGTCTAACTAAATGTGTATATTCCAAAGTATGACGCTGATCGGTCAGTTTGTGTCAAGTAACTCATGATTTTCAATTCGGTGCGTCTGGGAAATGCGAGCGTGTGCAATATGTGTTCCCAATATGCGCGCGTGCAAAGGATGCGCTATGTGAACGATCCCATAAGCAGCTATGCATCTCTTCACATTCAGAAGATACCTTCACTCCCGATCCTGCACAAAAATTCAATTTAGACTATTTAGGCTGAGTTGGGCCACCTTGTTTAAGGGCGCCAGTGTCCTCCTTGGTGACGAGTATTGTCATAGAAAGCTTTCTATTCAAATGCTTGAACAAGTTGCTAGTCAAGTAAAAGCAGTGGAAAGTTCTTCAGAGACTGGACATAAATTGCATTTCACAACAATATTTTCGTTTTTACGCTCAATGAAATCAAAGTAACGTCTGTATTTCCACTTGAAGAAGCTACCACTCTCATCAGCTCAGGTTCTCCAGCAATTTAAAAGTGCATACTTATTAACTGATGTTACAGAAAAAAACATAATAAAAAAGAAGCATTTTTTTTCTTCCAAAAACTATATTTGTAACATAAGTAACGCAATTACACTGACTTTAGTAACTGTAATCATTTTACACAGTTTTAAAATGGAATTTGTAACTGCATTCTCCAAAAATGTAATTATAATACATTAACGCGTTCTTATGGAACGTGTTACACCCAACTAATATACTAAATAAGTGTTAACAAAACACTTTAGTTTAAGTAACAGTTCACATCATTTACTACTAGCATATTGCCTGCCTATAATTAAGATATTCACAACCTAAAACCAAATTCTATCTTACAAATTATTAATAAGCAGCTAATTAGTAGTTTATCGACTTAAAAGTCTTAGTTAATGGTTTGTCAATAGCGTGAATTGTACATTAAAGGGGTGGTCCACTATGATATCATATTTTAAACTTTAGTTCTTGTGTAATGTAGATCTGTAAACATATACAACATCTCTGAATGTAATACGCTCAAAGTTCAATGCAAAGGAAGACATTGGCTTTTACTGAGTTGGCTTAGCCTACAGCGAACGAAGTTTGAGGACTACAAAAAAATACATCTGGGTTAATGAAGTCTTAATAAACGCTTCAGGTTACACAGATACACCCTGCGCAGTGAGGATTATGGCAGGTACACTGTAATGTTACAGCAGAAAAAGCTGAAATGCCATCCAAACGCTGTTATTTTCACAGAGCTTCTTCTGTTTCTGTATGTGGGCTTCCAAAGGACACGACACAAAGAGAGAAGTGCTTACAATTTAAATTTAATTATGTTCCAGAGAATTCTAAAAATATATAGCTCTAGCATTTGACAAAGGAGAGCTTCCAGAATCTCTCCCAGTTCAGTGCTGAATTCAGCTAAAACACCTTAAAGGAGGAGTAGTTCCAGCCATAATAGAAAAAGCTCTGGATTGAGAGCCACAACCTGCAAGTATTTTTATTGGTTAAACTGATCAATTACACAGTTTCTAGCGTTAACAGTATGTTGTAGCAAGAACATAAACAAGAATTTAAACAACTGGAAATGCTGTTTAGCCCCATTTACAGTTTAGCTACAAATTCATATGTATTTGTCAAACCGCTGTAAACAGCCACAATCTTCACCAGCGCTGCAGTGTCTCTCTCTATGCAGCCGCTTTCCCTGCGTTCTACATCTCAAATAATCAACTCGCAAGAGATATGTAAACTTTTCATATTACTTACACATGCTTATTCTGAATATCTATGAAAGACACTTTTATTTTATTTTAGAGAGCAGGCGTGAGGTTCAGCTGTGTCCTCTTCATTTTCTGTCTGATTTAGGCTCAAACTGATACGGCTAACAGTTAAAATGACTGACAGTATTTACACAGCGGGAAAGCAAGTGTGGAGGCATGAGGCTTCCTGGTGATGTGGAGCTGATCAGCGAATCACAGCACATTATGTTAGCTGACCAATCAGAGCCTTCTGAGGCCGGACTTTTGGAGGAACTAGTAAATATGATAGTCATTTTCATGTTAGCTGAGTAGTGGTATATAATCAAAGGAAGATATGTGAAAAAATAGCGTGATTTTCTACAAATGTAGCATGAGCACACATTGCTTTGCATCTTATAAACACAACCAAGCCTTAAAAATACACTCTGGACCACCCCTTTAAAACAAAGTGTGACTTAAACAGTAATACTTTACAATAAGGTTGTATATTTATTACAGTATTCATCTTTGTTAACGGTAATTAAATTGATATGTTTGTTGTTAGTTCATTTTAACTCAGAGTGCAATAACTAATGTTAACAATCATAAATTAGGATTTTAATTATGCATGATGCAAATCATTAATAGTTCATGTTAGCTAGTATGTTAGTTAACTAACATTAACTAATGAAACATTATAAAAAGTGACCCAAATCAGTGCAGCAATCCACATCATTTTCAGCTAAAAAAAGGCAGTTTTATTTCTCCAGTTTATTATAATAATTTATTTATTAGAATGTTCTGTGGAGGAAACAATCTTATACAGTTTTATATTTCCAGGTGAACTGTTTCCCATATATCATTTTCAAAGATTGCAGTTGCGCTGGATGTATACAGAGGTTGGTGAAAAATCATTTTCTGCATTTTTACACTTCAGCGTGAGGTAAGTATAATGCAATTCATAGTTTTGATGCAGCTGTCACCTCTATTTGTAATATTCGTCATTCACATGTGTCTCTGCTTTAGTATCAAGGACAGCAATCAGCAAGAGCAACAATATAAACCATTTCTCCATCCACCCAATTTCAAAGCAGCATAAGGAAATGCCAATCCCTGTTCTGTCATCTTCTATGAAGGCCAGCAGGATGGGCTACATAATGAGACCTGTCTCAACAACATAATAACCACTTCCTTAAGGGTCGGGCATGCCTGACAAAAACCCCTGAGACCACATATTGTGTTTTCCAGTGCTCTGTTGACATACTTTTGGTATATGAGCTGCTTTTCAGATGGCACATATTTCTTTTCTTTAACGTCAGTTGAGCATGAAAAGTCTGTTAAAAAGGGCCTTGTCTCATCTACCGCCAGATAAAAGTAAAGTGCATAAAAAGATAATGCTTTCATTGATAGGTCAAGATCAAGGAAATCAGACAAGTAGTAAGAGGAAATGATTGTTCTTTCTAGAAAGCCGGTGAAAAATATGTGCCTGTGGTGATGTTCTTAAAAAAATGATATTGCTTTTTTACTTGCACATTTTGCAGCAGTTGAAATGGTCATTGAGTAGGACTGAAAAGTGTGTTCAGTTTTCTCAGAGACAGATCAACTTGACTTCTTAAACTGGTTCTGACCTATCTGCATTAAATTCCAGATTAAATACTGAGCGATTTTACTATGTTTGCAGCAGTGGAATGTTATCACTCGAATGAATGGCCGTTATCAGTGGTTATCAGCTGATAGATATGGGCCAGTAGGAGCCTTCTGCGCCTACTGGTAGTCTCAGAAGGCTGTTATCATCCATCGACATGGTTAATCAGCTATAGATTACACGCGGCTGTGGCGAGAGGTTAGCAAGAATTATTTATATTATTTATTAAATTTTCCATTAACTGTATTTTATTAACGTCTACCCCTACCCCAACCCTAAACCCAACCGTCACAGTAATGTAAAAACAGATCTGGATCTGGAGTCTTCTTTATTAGTATAACTGATTAACCATGTGGATGGATGATAGCAACCTTCTGAGCCTACCAGTAGGCACATAAGGCCCATACTGGCTCATAACTATCAGCTGATAACCACTGATAACACCCACTGAATCAAGTGATAATTATTAATTTAGACCGCCTCTAATAATAAAAATGTATTTATTCTATTTGTTTATAATCACACTTGATAAAAACATTCTGCTGAAACACTTTGATTGACATTATACATTTCATTAAAAGGGGAAATCCCCCCCTATTAGTGATGATTTCTCCCTAATTAGCAAAGACAGCCCTAAGTGGGAAGCAGCCGTCCGCAATATATCAATTCGGTCACACTTTATTTCGATGGTCCGTTTGTTGAATATAAGTTACATTGCATCTACATGTCAATTAATTATCATTAGATCATAAGTAGACTGTTAGGTTGGGGTTAGGGTTGGGGTTAGTGTAAGTTGACATGTACTTGCGAAGTTTCTTATAGTCAGTTAAATGTCTGTTGAAGGACTGTTAAATGTCAGTATCAACAGATATTATGTAGACAGTCTACTAATACTCAAATGGACCATCAAAATAAAGTGTTACCATTAATTCTATTTGTTTATAATCACACTTGATAAAAAAAAGTCTGCAGAAACACTTTGATTGACATTCTCCCTTTATACATTTCATTAAAAAGGGAAATTCCCGCCTATTAGTGATGATTTTTCCCTCATTAGCATAAACAGCCCTAAGTGGGAAGCAGCCGTCCGCCATTAGAATGCATTAAAACGGGACCTATTATGCAAAAATCACTTTTATAAGAGGTTTAACACTAGAACCGCCGGAGGTTGCTGTATACCCAAAATCGCCAGTGCAAGTAAATTTTACCCAGCACAAATTTTGTTTAGAAATTGCCATAAAAGCAAACATACTATTTCACTGTTTTTTGCCACTGTTAACAAAAAATGTCTAGACTCATGAAATGTTTTTTTAGGATAACCAGATTATTTTAGGAGAACAACACCAGTAAAGTTTGGACATTCATGAGTAGGTTAAAATATATCTAAATTTAAGCCATCATAATTTAATGCGTAACTTATTTCTCCAGAATCTCCATCATTCATTGCACCCCTTATATAAGGGGTTTAAACACAGCTGTGTGAATTTAGACAGCCTCTAATGCAGTGGCGTTGCGGGGGGGGGGGGCGGGTCTTTGGGGGCTTAAGCCCCTGATGTATTGTTAAAAGCCCCTGATCTTTTGGAATATGTTGCACTTAAATAAAAATAGGTTGTATAACATTTATTTTGTTATCTAAGTACTTAAAATTACCACATACATCACGTGTGCGTCACTTAACGCAGCGGTTGTGTCGGGTAATTAAATAGTCAGCGGTTCAGCAGTACCGGTTTCTACCAGCAGGTGGGAGTGGGCCTGTTGTCACATGGTGTTAAAAAAATCATCATTCGTTCATTCATTATTTTAAGGAGCTGAACCTGATGAGGTAATAGTACAACTGTTTCGCGAAACTGAATAGTTCTAACTACTGATGAAGTATAATATTTGTTTTCACAGTATAAAATGTGTGTAGTTTTGGTGAAATAAAATAACTAATCAATAAAATATGCGTCATATTAATGTAAATACATGCTAATTAGTCAGAAAAATGTAAATTGTACTAGCTTTCTAGATATGATATAGATATCTAGACATATTAATCTCAAATCACTCAAATCAAATCACTTTTATTGTCACATCATCAGCAGCACGTGTGCTATGATGAGTGAAAAGCTTAGGTGCTGGCTCCAGACAGTGCAAAATACAGACAGTGTAAATACAACGACAGTGCAAAATACAGACAGTGCAAATACAACGACATTGCAAAATACAGACAGTGCAAATACAACGACAGTGCAAAATACAGTCAGTGCGAATACAACGACAGTGCAAAATACAGTCAGTGCGAATACAACGACAGTGCAAAATACAGTCAGTGCGAATACAACGACAGTGCAAAATACAGACAGTGCAAAATACAGACAGTGCAAAAATACAGACAGTGCAGGATACAGATAGTGCAATATACAACAACATACTCACAAAAAACAAGACAATGTAAAATTGGCAATGTTGACAGCGATCCGTAGGCATCTACGTATCTAGATATGATATAGCCAGTCACATCTGATTCTGTAATAGTTAAATCACAGTGAGTTCATGCATCTAGCATATTATTTTATAGCTATATTCTACTGTAACATGTCAATTAGCATCGAATTATAAATCAATTTCTTATGAAAATACCTAAGATGGCTGAAAGAACACATATAAACCGTTTATTGTTGCAGTCATGTAAATGATCAGTTAAAGCCTTTTTATGTTTATTCAGATCTTATTTACATTCAGCTACAGCAATAGCTGGATGCCTTCATCCATATTAGGGATTTCCTAGAATGTTCAACTACTTTTGTGAGGCATATATGGAATTTCTGCTTAAGTATAAATGAAAAAGGCATTACATGCATTTAAAGTGCTACAATGCCCACATCATCCTATTTTGAGGAAAACTGAAAAAAATCTCCCTCTAAAGAAATTTAAAGTAAACATATTTCTAGCATATAGATCTTTATTTTTATTTTTTGTACCATTTTTGATACAATTGTTATTATATCAAAAATAGCAGGCTATTGAATATCAATATTTTGCAAGGTATTGAATTTAGAAACTCCAATATCTTGACAACACTACACGTTAGTTAATCACTCTGTCCAAATGAACATGTTTGTAGCTTTGTATCATGTTGGATAACAACTCACACTATAAAATAAATCATATTTTCTGATTTGAAGACATGCAGAAAATTACATTTTCAAAAAACAAACAGAAACTGCATATCAGGAGGAGATAGGAGGCGCAAGAGGTATGATATGGCTCATAACAGACCAGTAAATGAGAAGTGGGTTAATTTATCAATGTTTTTTTCTTTTTTTACAAGTCACAAAGCTTCACAATTTATTGTTAAAAGACTGTCAACTCAATAACCCTTCATTTATTATTAAACCATTTATACTCCTATTATTAAGATTCACGAGTTCACACTTACAGATATTTGACTGAATAAAATATGCGTATTTGGCGTGCTGTCCGGGGAGAGGGCTCTTAGCTCGGGAAGACACCCTAACTCGTGTTATTCCCCTTATCAGGATAGAGAGATAGGGTCCGAGCGCAGTGTCTAGCCCGGCTTCAGAACGCTCCCCCTTCGGACTTAAGTATCTGGTTTAATAGTGTGGAGTTGGGGTGGTGGAGGGATGCTGAAGTCAAGAGAAAACGGAGGTATGACGTGTTTGACTATTTATAGGGGTTTGGTCATGAGCTGATTGGATAATAGAATGATTATGTGTGATGAATTAGCCTCGTCAAAGACTGACCGTGCTCCTCCCGAAATTTGTTTATGAAACATCACTTAGAGTAGATCACCTTTTGAAAGTGGGGGTATTTTAGCGGGGTGAATTAGGACTTCTTTTTTTGGGGGGGGGACTTCTTTGGGGCTGAGACCCTTATCCCTTTCAACCCTAGCAACGCACCTGCTCTAATGATAGAAATGTGTTAATTCTATTTGTTTATAATCACACTTGATAAAAAGTCATTACAAATGTACACTACCTACTTCTGAGCCACTTCTTTTAGCATTTTCAGTTTTTCACAGAGATAACTTTAGTTTTTGCTGTAGCTCCACCCCCTTTGAAAAGAGAGCTGGGAGAAAAATCTCATTTGAATTTAAAGCCACAGTCACTAAAACAGCACAATTTGGATCAAAGCCTAAAATGGGGCTGTTTTAGAGAGTTATAAGAATATTTGTGTGGTATTTTGAGCTGAAACTTCACATACACACTCTAAGGGACATTAGAGACTAATTTTACATCTTATTTTACAAAAAGGGGCATAATAGGTCCCCTTTAATTCATGTTGCTGGTGTTTTATCACTTCTTTTGTTAAAGTTGTTGATCACCTCTTTTGTTTGTTGTGAATGCACTTTAGGTGCTTTCATGTTCCAATTAGTCCACATAAGTTTTTTTAGTTTTGTCTCTCTCAGGTGGGCAGTTGTTGTGATCGCCAGTGGTGTTTTCTCTGCTGGAGGACGATTCTAAGGGCCCATGCATTTTTGGGGCACCCAGAGATATTACTAGGGGCCCGCAAACCACACATCAACCCCCACTCTTCAATATCGTCCACCACGATACCCCCCCCGACACTGTACCCCCTCACCCCCACCCTTCACAATCAACCGCAACACCCCCCAACTCCCCCTCTCTTCACTATCGTCTGCGACAACCACTCGTCCGCGACAACCACACCACCACCACCAGTACCCCCCCTCCCCTGTGACGACCAGCGGCATCCCTAATTCCTACCGAACTACAACTCCCAGAACTCTTTGCACTCATCAACTCTTGCCACAGCTGACAACAATCAGAACACTTACACACAGACTCAGCTGTAGCTCATCTTTACTGTTTACATGGACTATATATACATACCTCACTTTCACATACACATTGCTGAGTCTTGTTTCTCCTATGAACATTACGAAGCGGTTTTCCTTGTTTGTCTTGCTGTTTTTTGATTCTTTGCTGCCTAGCCTGACCAATAGCCTGTGTTTTGTCTACGTATTTTAACCTGCATGTGGATCCGTCCGTTGTCCAGCATCCCTTCCTATATTTAATATTTTTATTTAGTGGATTTTTTTTTTCAGGATGCATTAACAAAAGTGTGATTTTGTTTAAAAACAGCATTTTTTAATAAAAGTGCTAAAATTTAGCTGCCTATGACAAACGCATTCTTTTAGACTAGTCTATAATGTTTTTTGTTCACTTTTCAAATTCCTCCAAAGCATGTATTCTGGTCACAAAAAGCTTCATTCTCACTAAACAAAGTACTATTCACACAATTGCATTACACTGAATTGCACATCAGGTCAGCAGCTATTTATTTCAAGGACAGATGATAAGGCTGATAAAATGTTATTAACATCATTAGGCTGTCTTGGCACACATTTCCTCCCCTGTTCGTTTTTTCCCCTAAAGCATAGCTGTAATCGGGGTGCGGCGGACCAAAAGAACCCCAATTAGAGGTTGCTTTTTGGCTTCCCGTGATTAAATTGAAATGAAAGTGTGAAATGGAAGGTGAAAGCAGGTCAGCTGGGAGGATTAGCATGATGGTGCACAAGGTGAGGTTAAGAGTGCACTTTTAATTACCATAAAGTATCGGCTGCCCAAAAAAAAAACACCCTCTCCTTCCCTTCTTATAGCATGTTCACTTCTCTTGCTGAACTTTTAACTATTTGCTCCCTTTTTTATTCTAAGCGAATGTTCTGACCTTTTGTTCAAAAGTTCAGCACACTTGTCGTACTGTGCGGGCTGAGTGGGTCAGTGTATGGTGTTAGACGGTCAGGGGTAAAATGAGATTTTTTGGATCTAATGGGCATGAGTATGCTCTTTAAATGACAAGGAAAAACTCATTGTTCCTGACTAAAGTAAAAGGAAAATGCCACCTGGCTTACAACAAAAATTTGAAATGTTGTAGACTGCATAAAAAAGAATGACATTTACATTTTTTTAATGTATTATTATATGATACCCACTGCATTTCTGCACCCTTGATCCCAAACTGAAAGGAAGAAGCCTTTTTTTAAATTTACAACTTTAAATAAATTACAGGGAAATGATGGGCTTTCAAACCAATCCATTAGCATGTTACATTTATCAGTCTGTCTGTCTATCTGTCTGTGAGTGTTTTTTTTTTTTGATCCACCTATTTAATAAACAAATTTTAGGATATAGTGCATTTCAAAATGTTTTTTTTTTTATTCATATTCTGTAACGGGTGACATGGTGGCGCAGTGGGTAGCGATGTCGCCTTGCAGCAAGAAGGTCGCTGGTTACTGTAGTTCTGCATGGTAAAAATGTTCAGTAAAATACAGTTTTCAGTTTTTTCAGTATGTGTACCACTATTGTAATTAGTTTTACAGAAAAAAAAAAAGTAAAATGATGTATTACATTTTACAGTAAACATAACACTGTTGTAATTAGTATTACAGTGACTTTACTGAATTTATGAAATACAGAAACTACTGGATAATTGTTGCCAGTATGTTACTGTTATTTTAAAAATATTTTTTTACAGTGTATGTTAAAACTTTTTCAGAGCTTTGAAATTTTTAGTTGCCTTTCAAGGTAAACAATGTTGATATTTTACTAAACTGTAATTAAATGTCCGCGACGCAGTGGCGCAGTAGGTAGTGCTGTCGCCTCACAGAAAGAAGGTCGCTGGTTCGAGCCTCGGCTGGGTCAGTTGGCGTTTCTATGTGGAGTTTGCATGTTCTCCTTGTGTTCGCGTGGTTTCCTCCGGGTGCTCCGGTTTTCCCCACAGTCCAAAGACATGCGGTACAGGTGAATTGGGTAGGCTAAAATTGTCCGTAGTGTATGAGTGTGAATGAGTGTGTGTGGATGTTTCCCAGAGATGGGTTGCGGCTGGAAGGGCATCCGTTGCATAAAAAAAATGTGCTGGATAAGTTGGCGGTTCATTCCGCTGTGGCGACCCCGGATTAATAAAGGGACTAAGCTGAAAAGAATGAATGATCAGTGAATGAATGAATAAATAAATGTAATTTAAAGGGATAGTTCACACAAAACTGTACATTTTGTTATCATTTACTCATCCTGGCCTTGTTTCAAATCTTTATGCGTTTTTTTTCTACTGTTAAAAACAAGGCTGGAAACCTGCAACCACTGACTTCTATACAGTAGTATTTGTTTTTCCTGCTAAGGAAGTCAATGGTTACATGTTTTCAGCTTTCTTCAGAATATTTATTTTGTGTTCAACAGAAGAAAGAAGGTTATAAAGGTTTTTGGGGTGAACTATCCCTTCAAATATAATTGAATGTTAGGACATTGCTAATAAAATGTATTAATTTTGGAATGCATCATTCTCTATTGCGTAATCCTAGGATTTTTTTATGACACCATATTCATCTAAAACTGAAAAAGCTTTTAGGTGCTATTTATTTGCATGGCGACAGCATAAGATGGCCGATTAATTTAATCGAAGCGATTTTAATGTGCACTTTGTCAGTAAAGCCAGTTCTAGTAAATGTCTAGCACATGCTGTCAGATGGAGCAGCATTCCCTACAGAGTCATACTTCACTGGTAAGTTTTAAGAAATCAGTTTAATTAGACGGTAATGAAATCAAGATAATCGTTCTGTGTTAATGACAGCTGTTTGCTCGTCTTCTCAGTGAACTACGGCTCTCTGTACACTAAAAAAATGATTCAAAGTTGATTCCTTGCATTTACTACTTTTTTTAGTTAAATTGTTGTAAACAATTTATTTGGGCTGAATTTAAACAAACAAATTAAGTTGAACATTACTACATTTAATTTGTTTCTTTAAATTCAACACATAAATTATTTGCAACAACTTTGCAGACATCATTTTTTTTCAGTGTAGTACACACATATAATAACATTTTTTTATGTTTTTTACTTTAAACTCACGTCATCATTTTATTCGAGTATTTGAAATAAACCCGTATGTGATTATTAGTCATGCTGAATCAATGAAAGCAGTAAAATCTTCTGTTTGTAATGTAATGTTATGAGCATACCCTGGGTTTCTTCATGGGTATTTGGAGTTGGCCTTTAAATGAGATTTACCGCTGATCATTAGATTCTGCTTCCCTGACAAGATGTGCATGATGACCATCTTTGCGCAATCATGTTTGCAATTTAATTTTGATTAATCACCCAGCAGGGCTGGGTCAGTTGGCATTTCAGTGTGGAGTTTGCATGTTTTCCCATGTTGGCATGAGTTTCCTACAGGTGCTACAGTTTCCCCCACAGTCCAAAGACATGCGTTATAGGTGAATTGAAACTAAACTGTCCATAGTGTATGTGTGTGAATGAGTGTATGGATGTTTGCCAGTGCTGGTTTGCAGCTGGAAATGCATCCGCTGTGGAAAACATATGCTGGATAAGTTGGCAGTTCATTCCTCTGTGGCAACCCCTGATGAATAAAGGGACTAAGCTGAAAGAAAATTAATGAATGAATAATCACCCAGCCTACTGCATTTTGAGAGCCTAAAATTGCACAATATTAAAAAATGGGTTAAACATTGCAACTAGAGGTGTGAACCTACACTGGTCTCACGGTTCGTTTACGATTATCATGCCATCGATTCGGTTCAATTCGATATCTCGGTGCATCACGGTGCATTGACGTTGCTTTCCATACATAATTTGTTTTTTTCTTCACAACACAATTTTTTTTATTAAAATCTATATATATATTAATATTTATATACTATTTGTAATACAATTGTGTCCTTTAATACAAGCAGTAAGATATATGAACTGTACCTTTAATTTGACCTGCTCAAAGAAAACACTCCTTTTGAATGTATCAAACAAAACTCCAATACATGCACAGAAGACATCATGAGCATTTATAGCAAATAAACTAATGTAAATATTATCCCGCTTGCTTTTTGAGCGCTGTCAAACAAGACCTTACACCCCTATGACTGGTCATTGTCTTCACCCGCTCAACAGAAAGGGCAGCGATTGGCTTTAGAAATGAAAGTGCTGTTCAACAATGAGTGACGCGGGAAGAACAGCCGCGGTTACAGACTATATGCGCCTAATACGCGGATATCACAGATAATCCATAATAGAGAAAACTCGCACCATAGGAACGCTCGTGTCTGGATCCACAAGTATCACTTTAACAGCCAAGAGGAAAGGAAAAGTTACCTCACAATGTCCAAAGTAAGAACGAGAGAGGTAGAGATGGAGCTTTACAGCATTTCTCCCTAGCAGTGAAATAGCGGCTCGTGTGCTGTGCATTCTTCAGTGTCAATGAAAGACTTTCCAGCAAGACTCACAAGTAGTTGAACTGTGCATAATTATCCACCTTTTAAGTAGTAGGAGCATTTATTTACTCGCCCTCGCCTCCTTCGCCATAGTATTCTACTGTGACACCACGCATAGGAGATATATGACGTCAGTACGTAATAACCGGTTATGCTCTATGCTCTGAACCGATATCGAATTGTCCCCATCTGCATCGCGGTGCACCGAAGAAAACAATTAATTTTGACACCCCTAATTGCAACAGTGCAAATTTTGTTTCTCAAAACTCTTTAAAGTTGAGCTGCCCACTTGAAACTGGTTTGAAACCAGTTGCCACTTCTGGTCCCACCATTATCAAGCAACTTCTTGTTCAAAGTTCAAATCTAACCAAAAAAAAATGGACTTTTACATCCACCTCACTGCAGGGTGTCTTAACACCTGGTGTCATGGTCAGAAATTATTATCCAGATGTTCCTTCATTTTCCCTCCCTCCCCTACTGGGAACACAATGTTTTGGCCAGACCTACAGTATAGACACAGATGTGTTTAACTAGTGTGTTTCCTCAGCTGCCTGTAGTTTTGGCCTTGAAAAGACACAACGTTCTGTCTTTAAAGAGATTTGCTTTAACTAAAGTGATATGTGCTGTTCTCCAAGACATGCATATAAAAAAGGTCAAAGGTCACAGTAGCTTCCCTTGTCGGTTTGCTCGTGAGGAGCAAAAACCTTCATTAATTCAGCAGGTTATCACTGCCAGCAATTCTCTCCCAGTTACACACACACAGCTTTAAACTTCCTTTTTTTCTGGATCAAATTTTATTTTGTGTGTGTGTGTGGCTGTGGTGAATATGGCGCTGTCCTTGCCCATGGGCCTCAGGCATGTTTTATTTATGAATCTGATTAAGCCCGGTACAGTGTCCGTATGGGATAGAGATCCATAAAAGCGGTGAAGGAGCAGCACGCAGCGTAATTCTCTTTCATTATCTGCAGCTGTATAAGAGGGAAGGCTCCTCGCATTTAATTGAGAATAAGAGCTCGCACAATGCTCTTTGAAATTCCCCGCTCAGCTCGCTAAATCAAACTTTTAGTAACATTCAGCGAAGGGCACAGCGTGGTGGTACTTCAGGGGCTGGCATCCATCGCTGCCTTGAAGCCCAGACAAATGTTCAGGTGCTTTTCAGTGAAGTGCTCATTAATATGCCTGAAGGACTGTAGGACCACCGAACGTACCACATTCAAAAGCGTGTGACTGATTATTCTTTACCTTTCTTTGCACTTCATTGTTCAGCGATTCCAAACTCATTGCGTTTCGGCTCAGATAAAGATGCAAGATCAACAACGGATTATGGAGCGCCGACTATTTGGTAATGTATTCTCAGGGGTGCGCGCAAAGCTCAGTGCTGTTTTATAGCTATCATCTGGGTCATTCTAGCTCATCTAAAATAAAGCACTCTGGATTACTGTACAAAGTTAATAGAGTATGGCGGCATCGTTTCCTCTTTAGTCATAAAAGCATCCCGCTCTGTCACTTATACCTTTATTCGGGTCAGGCTGGCAGTCCATCTCCTCTCCTTTCTGAGCTAGCGAGTTAGTAGGACGCCATCGGGGGCCCATCAATCCCCAAAACGACAGCTTGAAGGCCCTCCGCAAATAACTGCATGCAGGGAAAGCACTGACAGCCGAGGCGGACGAATATGACAATAATGATTTTATCTACAGCACAGAAAATAAAACTGTCAGACCTATTAGGATTTAAAGGCAGGAGAGAGAGGTATATATGGAGAAAGAGGTGGAAGGGGAAGAGTGTTTGTGGGCTTGTGAGCTAGAATGGATTTTAATAATAAAAAAATAATGAAAAGCAGAACAGCTGGAGTGGATGAGCATTAGTCATGAACAAATAGTGCAGTTTATTTGTGGGTAAAGGAGTAGTTCACCCAAAAATGAAAAATCTGTCATCATTTACTCAACCTTTATGAGTTTCTATCTTCTGTTGAACACAAAAGAAGATACTTTGTAGAAAGCGGGAAACGTGTAACCATTGACTTCCATAGTTGTTTTTAGGGAGGTCCAGGGGTGCGTTTCACAAACATCGTCATTACTCGCGGCTGAACTATCAAAGTACGATGCATCGTTTGGGAAAAGAACAATGTAGTGATGAGCAGGGCTTTACATTAAAGGGTCACGAAACCCCCTGTCTCAGCAGGGTGTTTTCACACCTCTGTTTTGAAAAAAGTCAGGAAAGTTGGGCGTGTCCAGCTCTGGGAGTGTGGGAGTGTCGGGGGAGGGAAAGAGGGTAAGATTTGCATAGAAGGGAGTTTCCATTTGGGCACGCGCTAAGTTTCACAGGCAAAACAAACACGCAGAGGCTGATTTGATACCGCATGGCGAATGAGAGAAAAAAAATCCTCCGCATTTCTCTGTAACTTATGTACTCGGTAGGTAGCGTCAGAAAGCCGTGTGTGTATAGACTATCCTGTCACAAAATGCAGCGAAAATCCTGCACGACGGGAATAGTTTGTGTTTACATGTTTACACTCGGAGAGCAGCATTTAAACAAAGGGCAGTCCACTGCAAACACTTACCAAATCTGTAGACAGACAATCAAACTGGAGCTGTGTCTTTTTATTAAAAGGAGATGAGCGGCAAATCCGGATTTCACCATTTCCAGATGAGAAAAAGCTCTCGGGTAAAAATGTTCCTTACAAACGCGTTTCTGTCGCGTGCACTGTAATCCACGCATGAGTCCAGCTGCTCTCTCATAAAGGGAAAATAAAACAAAAACAAAACCTTCGTTGCAACACACTAATAAACGCAACAACTACGACTCTTGTCTTGAAATTCTTGTACTTTCACTTGTTTTGGCAACACAACGTGGCGTCTCTCTGCCGTCTGAACAGTGTAAACTGGTAAACAGTCTCCGGAGCTATCATGCATTTTAATGAAGTTTCACCTCATACACAATAGAGCGCGCTGATTGGTTTGAAGCACGTCTTTCTCATGAATTAATGCCGCACACTAAGAGACGTCACTATGTCCTCGAAAAGACAGACAGCCATTCTCCACTCTGGGTTTACACCTATGTATCTCATGGCCGTGACGTAGCTTCAAAAATTCATTTCAAACCAGAAGAACGAATTTGCTCAAAATAACGCAAAAACAACCAATTTTCACTTTTTAGTGCAATATATGTGTCCTAATAGTGTTTATAGCAGCGTGGGACACATATATGACTGTCAACAGCTCAAAAAATGTGTTTTGGTGTTTCGTGACACTTTAACACCCGCCAACCCGTCAAAAGCTGGTAGATTTAAGCTGTGCCGGGTTAGACAGCCACCTCCACTAGCCACTTTGGCTGGTTGAAAATCATTTTTAAATTGTAGTTTTCTTAAAAGCAGGGTTCGACAATAAGGATGGTCCAATATTCATGCGAATGCGTTCTTAGAATCGAGAACTAATGACAAATATAATTGTGTTCGTGCGGGCAAAAGAAAGACGGTTGATGACCAAAAGAGAAGATAATCACTCGCCCCAACAGCTGATGTGATGCGCGCGACTGTTTAAAACACATGCACGAGACTGTTTAAAACGTGTGCGCTCCCGTTTCCTTGCTTGAAACAAACGTGCCTGGAAACGCAACTGGTGTGATCGATTCTCTTTCAAATAGACTAGACAAAAGTTATGTTCATGCACCCACAGTCCTGCTGCTTTCAAGAGCTCCAGATTGGTCTTTTTGTAAGCAGCACCGGTTGCTTTCGCTTCAACCATTATTTAAACAGGATATAGGATATTAACTCCCCGTTCATGTGTAGTTAACTGGTGTTAACTGTCTTTTTGTTTTTTTTTTAAGAAATGTTTTAAGAATCGCCGGCGTCTTGAGAGTTTAGGCGGAGTTTGTAGACTGTGATCTTGCTAGGAATTGGGTTGAAGACACAGCGGATGCGTTGTGTGAGGCACTTTAAATTGGAAGGTTTGACGTTGCTGTTGAATTTGTTGTTGGAGTTATAGTTGAAGAGTAGTTGTTTTTTGATGTAGTTGTTGTTGTTGTTATTGTAGCAGCAGCAGCAGCAGCAGCAGCAGCAGCAGCAGCAGCTGATGCGGAGCAGAGCTGTCTTCAAAGCGAAGATATCGGTGATTAGTAACCCGGGGTATTTGTAGTAGCTTAGGGATCGTCTGATTGGTGCATAGTGAATTTGGATAATGTGGGTCCAGCCACTAGCAATCATAAGCATGTGATCCTCTCGAAAACTTCACTTAGCTGTTGCTGTCTATTTTTGATAATTTGCTTTTAGGTTAGTACAGCACAATGGTCAACAACTGTTGTTTTATTGCACTTTATAAATAAATAAACTAAACTAAACTAATAAGTACATTTTCATTTATGGGTGAACTGTCCTTTTAAGATGATCGAAATTTCATATTTTACAAGAGGGAATGTGCATGGCAACTTGCCTCTTTAAATATTATATGCACAAGCAAAGTTTTCAAGTGTTCTCAAAGTGTTTTTCGTACTTTTGCAAAGAGTCATTGTCATTGTAATTTATGCAGATTAGTCGACTTGGTTGAAATTAACTAATTTTGTGCGTGAATCAGTGCTTCTCGCTGCCTGATGTTTTAGACTTGGTTTGGGTTCAGTGCCAATGTGTCTTTCTAACAGGTTGTAGACCATTTGGAGACATCTGTGCTTCCACATGCAGCAGTATTTTTGGCACTGATTGTCAAACATACTTGAAGAAAGTTCTGAATTTAAAAATTTTGCATTGCTTTCTTCTCTCAGGCAATCACTTATTTTAGATTACACATACAATGTTTTAAACCGTGTGCATGAGTTTGAGCATGAGCAATATGTTGGTGGCTGCAGTTAATGGCCACCAATAATCTAATGTAGTTAATGTAATTAATAACAATGGTGTTTGGATCCTAGTTCTTTAAAAGGGAAATTTGACCTTTTATCATATTATAATGTAGATTATAGTAGTTATAGTTGACGAAATTCTTATAAATTACATTTAACTGTTCCTATTGTGTGTACAGAGTTTGCTAAAACAGTTTTTTCCTCCTTTGGCCCTACATTGAATTCAATTAAATTCATGTTTATTTCTATAGCGCTTTAACAATGTAGACTGTGTCACAGCAGCTTAGCATAGAAGTTCTAGTAAATTGAAACTGTGTCAGTCCAGTTTTTAGAGTTGAAGTTCAGTTTAGTTCAGTTCAGTGAGGTTTAATTTTCACAGTTAAAAGTCCAAACACTAAAGAGCAAATCCATTGATGTGCAGCTCCACAAGTCCCAAACCAAGCAAGCCAGTGGCGAGGATCAAACTTCACCAATTTAAGAAAGTTAATTATGGAAGGAAATGCAGAGTGTTATCATGTTAGAAACAATTCCATGTCTACATTTTAAAAATCGTTTGAAGTCTTACCTGGAAGAATCATGTGAATGTTTTGTGTAAATTTTAATTTGTGATATTTTATTTGTGTATAACTTTGTATCTGAAACTTTTTGTGTTGCCATTTTGGCCAAGACCCCCTGGTAGAAGTGATGCATATCTCAAGGGGAAATTCCTGGTAAAATAAAGAATAAATGAATTTAAAAAAACTTTCATTAATAAGTATATATGGCCTGTATAGCATCAGGAAATTCTCAGAAGGTAACATTCGTTCATTCATTCATTTTCTTTTCGGCTTAGTCCCGCCAACTTATCCAGCACATGTTTTACGCAGCGGATGCCCTTCCAGCTGCAACCCATCTCTGGGAAAAGAAGGCAACATTATTCAAAAAAAAATATTTTGGTTTTAAAGGTAAATGAAGATGTAGGTTATGCAGTGTGTTGTTAAATGCAGAGCTCCTCTATTTAAAAAAAAAAAAAAAGACCCTGCAAATTCTGAAAGACATCAAGCAGGTATGAAAAGGTAACTCAAAAGCAGTGGTGTAAAGCAGCAAATTACAAATACTCAAATTAATGTAATTTTCAAATGTTTACTTTTACTTTCCCTTACGTACATTTTTAGCGATGTATCTGTACTTTTACTCCATTATTTTCCCTCAACCTACAGTCACTACTTTATTTTATTCTTGTCTACGGGGAAGTAGAAAAATCATTCCTGTGATTTCAGTCCAATCAAATTGCACATAGAAAGTAACAACCTCAAGACGTAGGCTCTTTATAAATGCAGCAAACCATTTGGAAGCATTAAAAGGGTTCAAGAAAATGCCCAAAATCTTTGCACGCATTGACCAAGAGACTGTTTAGACACCGATGAGAAGATGAAGGATGTTTACTGTATGATGACTGAAATTGCCAAATGGCCTTAAACAATAATTAATTGCAGTACAGAATATTACGTTTATAATGTACATCCCTGCACAAACTGCATGTAAACTCATCAGCTTTTTACAGTTTAATACTCAGTACTTACAACTCGTGAGTACTTTTAAAAGGGCTACTTTTTACTCATACTTTAAGTAATATTACCAACAGCTACTTTTACTTTACTCGCACTACATTTTTGTGCTAGTAATGGTACTTTTACTTAAGTAGGATTTTTTTTGTGCTATTTTCATCACTGTTCAAATGTAATGTAAAAGTAATGTAACACATTACTTTCCATAAAAAGTAATTAAGTAATGCAACTAGTTACTTTTTTGGGGAAGTAACTCAATATTGTAATGCACTACTTTCAAAAGTTACTCTCCCCAGCACTATTTTTGACACAAAACCTCTCTTCCATTGATGGAAATTTCCATCTTTTAATGCCTTCACTGTTTTTAAGCTATTGCACATCTTCTGACATAGTGCAGAAACTCCACATCCAAAAACAAGTGAAGAAGAGACACAAATGTGCGTATGCAAGGTTACATGATCAGCAGACATTGAACACCATATACATTAATAATATATACTCAATGTTTTTTTGATAAAAAAAAAACGAAAGCATTAAGAGGGTCTGTTCTTTCTTTTGATATATTGTAAATTGAAATTTTTGCTAACAACTTCTTGAAAGAATCTGTTGGAGAAAGAGTTAATATTTCTGTAGAAGGCAATATATATATATATATGTTGATATTCTGAATTTAGCTTTTATAGGGCAGCATAGCCTACCCCTTGTTGTTACGAAAATACCATGGCCATACACTTTAATTCGACTGGTACAGCTTCTAATGTTGTTTTAATAGTAATTTATGCGCGCAGGTGAAGTTAGAAGCCACCGCCAAGACATTACTGAGAGCGTGATCAAAAGGCCTGGCATTTTCTCTGAAGCTCTCACCACCTTCTGGAAGGAAGCGAGACTGAGAAAACAATGCGATCAGCTCATTTGACTGCACTGAAGAGTATTCATATGCAAACACGGGCTAATACAACCTTTCACTCCATCTCCATCACTCCCACCCAGACCAAGATTATCTCTCCTAATCACCTTAACCCTTCGTCTCAACCTACTGTCTGCTCGTATCTAATCTGGCCAAATTAAATCAAATCCTGTCTGGATCACCGTAATGAAGCCGTGAAATTGTGTGCAAATATTCACATTAATAATTCAGATAAATGGTTTAAATTATCCATGAGAAACTGTGAAATGTGGAAACGTGACAGCATTTGAGTCCCGATTGGGTACATACCAGCAGTCGGTGCTCTTTTCTCTGTAGGAGCTGTTAGCCAAATTTTTATTACCCTCTACAAAGATCAAGGCTTTTATTTTTTATCTGGACAGACCTCTATATAACAGTCCCTTGTCAAAGAAACCTGCCTTTGAATGTTAGCATTATTCAGTTCAATTTAATTCATCTTCATTTCTATAGTGCTTTTACAATGTAGATTGTGTCAAAGCAACATAACATAGAAGTTCTAGTAAATAGAAACTGTCAGTCCCGTTTTCAGAGTTCAAGTTCAGTTTAGTTTAGTTTAGTTCAGTTCAGTTTAGTTCAGTTCAGTGTGGTTTAATTTTCACTGCTGAAAGTCCAAACACTGAAGAGCAAATCCATCTCTCTACATCTGCAAAAGACATACAAATATGAAATGGTTCCTTTGCATTGTGTGACGTCTAACATTTTCACATTTTTACCCTAATACAATGTTATTTTGTTGTACACTTATGTGGAAATAAACTGATTTATTAAAGCACTGTTTACAGGTTCTAAATCATAAAATGGTTCTTTTTATTCCACAGAACAGCATAAAGACTATTTGTCCCTGAAAAAAATTAATGGAAAAATACGTATAGCTCTATACCAGTGGTGGGCAAACGTTTTAGACCCGAGGGTCACATCAAGTTTTGCAAACCAAGTGAAGAGCCACATGTCAAATCCTTCAAAAAATAACTTTTATTTATAGTGGCAGTACGCATCGAACATGTAATATCGGACAGAAACATGTCACATTAACACAAAACAGATTTTTTAATAGATATTATAAAGTCAAATTTACAAGTCAAATTAATTTGCACTGCTATTTATATTTACTTATCATCATCATAAAACAATAAAATAATCCCTTATAAAATATAACAAAAATGTAATAATCTTTACAGTGGAGAATAGAAAGGGTATTGTCTAATAGAAAAATCTCATATTAACACATTAAAAATAATTCTTAAAGTTTACTATTCAGTCAAATTTATAATAATCTAATTTGCACTGCTTTAAGAATATACAGATCAACCATCATAAAACTTGATGAAACCACAAATCTTTGATAAAAGAACTTTTTTAAGTGGATGTATGCATGGAAAAAATATTCTATGACAAAAATTTACACACTTAACCAGCAATTATTATATAATTTGAGTCAAATTCACAACAATCTCATTTCATCACATACTGGTTGCGCTAACTGTACCGTGTGCAATATTGCCATCAAACTGGCGTTCACTTGTATTGCATCATTAATTTACTAATTCTGAAACCAAACCGTTACTCAGAAGCAGCATTTTAAAAACTCCCTCGCGGGCCGGATGAAAGTGTTCAGCGGGCCGCATATGGCCCGCGGGCCGTAGTTTGCCCACCGCTGCTCTTTACAGTATAGAGAAACCGTTTGTGATTAACCGCCCATTCACACGGGGTGTCAGTGTCAACTGCCGAACTGAATTGTGGGTCCGTTGGCGCTGCTTCAGTGGCATGGCTCGCTGCATAACTTGGGACTTTCTCAACTTTTCAAACTCCAACGGAAGCGTCAGCCAATCAGATCGCTGTATGCAAATACACTAGCTCACACAGTAGCCGATTGCTGACTAATTTCATTGGCTGACACTGCTATGACAATCGTGTCAGCCCCAACTTCAGACACACCCTCTATCAAGCGTTGTTGCTGAAGCCCTGTGTGAACCGGCGCAATAAGGTGCAAGACGTGTTTGGCACGATTTGTTCCTATTTTCAGACCAGCGCAACCCTAATTTTCATGTTTTGCACCACGTTGTTTAAATAGCAAATCCATTTTCGCCACTTTGTGGACTCATGGGTGTTCCAGTCTTTAAAGGAGGTGTGTTAAGGCGCATTGTTGGTGCGTTGCGTTTTTGAAGAACTGAAATAGACTGCGCCATTGATCAACTGAAGCGGGGTCTCCATGCCGCCCTATCAATAGGTCCTATATTTGCGCATGCTCTTTCTTTCAACACAGGCTCATTGTGAAAATGTACCCCATATACATTTCTGGAGATCGCATATTATGTAGCAAGAGCTACATATGGCTGCATTTCGTCTTTAAAACGAATGCTATGGGGTGGTATGACACCGACGAGGGCTTCTGTTTCTTTTCACGCTACCGGCTGACCGCTTACCTTCGTGTGGACGGCTTTTCTGCTGTTACCAGTTTACCTAGTACCGCGTATGTTGGCAGACTTGAGACGCAGAGAAGAGTTGACCGCGACGACAGGGTTTGAGTACGGGGAAGAACAGTTTCAGAAAGCAGGTAAAACAAAAACCAAAGGCAAAAAATGAAATAAATAACAAGTAAATAACAGGGTGAGAATGTGGTAAGATCTGAAAATGTGTTAAAAATCAGGCAGCCGCAGGATTTTAAAAACACTATCGGTTGGGTTTAGGGAAGGTTGTGAGCAGGTTATTCGGTGCATTTGAAAACACTATTTGTTGGGTTTAGGGAAAGGGATGGGTGGGGGGATTGTTCAGTAGGTTGACAGCGGCCTCTGGTGGATTTAGGCAAGATCAGCAGGCACGAATGACATTCGCAGGAGAAATTTGAGATCTGAAAAAGCGTACACAGCAGCCTATGGTAGATTTGCACAAACAAAAACTGCAAAAAAAAAACGTAACTCCTAGGACGTATTTGGCGATCTCCAGAAATGTATATAAGGGTACATATCAATAATGAGCCTGGGTTGCTTTTTTACAGAAAATAAGGACCTCAGAGTCTTTCAATATGCTTTTTAGTCTGTTTAATTTAAAATCCTGCTTTCGTGACAGGTGCTAGCACTTTTCAGATCACATTTGTATAATTGCGCATTGTATCGGAAAATATTATCGGTCGGAAATCACTTTCTATTTCCCAATGTGAAATAATCTGACAAGTACGCCGCTGTTTTGTCCGTGGACTGAATATTCAGAAAGCAAAATGGCTTGAGCTTCATTTCATTACATTTGAAAGAGATAAAGGTACATAGCTTTTCACTCGTGATTAAAAAGAACATTTAAGAGATTTATGAAAAACTTGGCATTGCCGGAAAGTTTTTAATACGCTTGCAGCCGGCTGTCACTGTCTGGCTGTGCAATCTCATTTGAGTGCATTTCAGCACAATAGCCACATTTTCAGGCTTTTGATGAACTCTTAATCTTTCAGTTTTAATAATGCACTAACCTTAGCCATCACTGCTAACAAAGGAATACAAGACAGAATTTTAATATGAAATACCTCTCTTTTTTTTGTGATTTCTGTAATATCTATGTTTTTTTTTTTTTTGTTTTTGTTTTTTTTTTTTTTTTGCTCACGAGTCTTTGTCTCTCTGAAATCAGGTGAGTCAGAAGTTTTGCATCTTGCATCCTATAATACATCAATGCAAGGTCAAACCTGAGATGAGCATTTAAGTTAATAAAAAGTAGACATCTTCCTCACATTCATTTTCTTTCTTCTCTAAAGCAGCCATTAAAGTCTGAATTATCTGGCCTTCCGTAATCAAAAAGCTTCAACAGTTTTATCCCTGAATTGAGGCAAATGAAACTGCATGCTGAATCTTTGATAGCCCACCTGGTATTCTGTAGTTCTTCTATAGAAGATTGAAATTAATTATCTTTTCAATAAAGACGTGGGTACATTGAAACATAAATGAAATGCACTTGAGGCCATTGAGAAGTTGAATACATTGACCTTGTGAGGTTGTTCGAGCCTTTGAATATTCAAAAACAAGCAGTCGTCTGAATATCTCATTTCTTTTAACTGTTGCACTAAGATTAATTAATTAGAACTTGACATTTACTGCCCTCAGTTTCAGTATTTAGCTTCTGGGTCTTCTAAAAGGTTTTATTGAAAACCGTGTTTAGCGCGAGTTGGTGAATTATAATCAAGATTTTTCATTTGTCAGCTATTTGTCTTGTAACGGGAGAGATATTACACTGATCAGTGTGTTGGTCACGATAATTGTGCAGATTTAATGAATTTTAATTAGTATTTGAATATTATAATTTAAAAGTCATGATCTGAAGTCAATACTGGTCTGTTTTGTTTTGGGGATTTAATAAGTTCTGACTTCCTTTAACCCTTGTGCACTGTTCAGATTTATGACTTTTTTGTTATGTTAGGGATGAAAACATCCACTGAATTAAACTGCTGTAAAAATGAATCAGATAAATATTTTTTTCTATTTTATTTTTATTTATTTTTTTGCATAAATCTGTTAATCAGCATACGTCCAGATCAAAACTACTAAATTGCTTAGAAAGTTACAGGATTTTAACTCAGATTCATAAATGATGTCACTGATTTGTTGAAAAGAAAAACACACAAAATGACGTATTTTCGATATAAAGTAATTGTGGACTGGATTTTTTTCCTTTTATTACAGTCTTGGACATGTGAAACAACATTGCCTTTGATGCATTGTTTTTGATTATTTTCTTTTTTTTCTCTCTAATTTACTGTTGGTGGCTGTTTTTGCCCTATTGACTTCCATTATAACCACATCTTTTTGATTACAAAACCAAGACACCATATAATCATGTATTTTTGATCATTGGTGGATTTCCCTGTAGAGGAGCGGTAAAATTTGTCATTTTTACTCTTGATCATCAGTTGGCACCATAAACTCTTAGATAGGCCTGTGCAAAAAAGCTTAGTTTCTAGATTTTATATGGAGTATAACAGCAAGTTAATGTGTGTGTATATGTCTGTGAGTGTGAGATTGACTTTTATGCACTTACCTTGATGTGTCTGAGAAAATCAAAATATGCATCTCAGCTCTCAGAACTACATGGAGTAAACAAAAACAAAGACTGTGTATTTATGCACCTTCAAATGTGGTTATAATGGAAGTCAATGGGGCAAAAACAGCCACCAACAGTAAATTAGGGAGAAAAAATGAAAATCTAACAATGCATCAAAGCCAATGTTGTTACTAATCGTTCACATGTTAAATACTGTGATAAAAGAGAAAAAAATCAAGTCCACAGTTACATTTATATTGAAAATACGTCATTTTGTGTGTGTTTTTCCACCAAATCAGTGACATTATTTGTGAACTTGGCAATTAAAGAGTTAAAATCCTGTAATTTTCTAAGCAAATAGTAGTTTTGATCAGGACTGAGGTTGATTAACAGATTTATGCAAAAAAGTGAATTTATCTGATGCATTTTTACAGCAGTTAAATTCAGTGGATCTTTTCATCCTGAACATAACAAAAGGGGAGTAAATTTGCCCAGAGTGTAACGAAATTTTTTTTTTAATTAAAGCATTTTCTCAAAATATGTGTCAGAATAAAATTTGTCACCAAAAATCATTCCGCTCGCTAAAAACACAGAAAATGTTATGGCCTAATTAAGACACAAAATCACCCCAGAGTGGATGAAAACATCCCCAACAATACAAAAAAGTTCATACTGAAAATTCCATTACAAAACCACACAAGTAAGACAGCGCATATTAGAACCATAGAAAAACTGGCATTTTGTGTTTTTTTTTTTTTCAGGAACTGACACAGAGACTTTTTTTGGTTTTCTATCTCTGATTTTTATTTTTATTTTTTTACTTTTTATCACAGTCTTGAACATTTAAAGATTAGTAACAACATTGGCTTTGATGCATTGTTAGATTTTCATTTTTTCTCCCTAATTTACTGTTGGTGGCTGTTTTTGCCCCATTGACTTCCATTATAACCACATTTGAAGGTGCATAAATACACAGTCTTTGTTTTTGTTTACTCCATGTAGTTCAAAGAGCTGAGATGCATATTTTGATTTTCTCAAACACATCAAGGTAGGTGCATAAAGGTCACTCTTACACTCACAGACATATACACACACTTTAACTTGCTGTTATACTCCATATAAAATCCAGAAACTAAGCTTTTTTTGCACAGGCCTATCTAAGAGTTTATGGTGCCAACTGATAATTAGCAGTAACAATTACAAATGCTACCTCTTCCTAAAGGGGAAAACACCAACAATCAAAAATGCATGATTATATGGTGTCTTGGTTTTGTAATAAAAAAGATGTGGTTATAATGGAAATCAATCGGGCAAAAACAGCCACCAATGGTAAATTAGGGAGAAAAAGTTAAAATAATCAAAAACAATGCATCAAAGGCAATGTTGTTTCACATGTCCAAGACTGTGATAAAAGAGGGGGAAAATCCAGTCCACAATTACTTTTTATATTGAAAATACGTCATTTTGTGTGTGTGTTTTTTTTTCACCAAATCAGTGATATAATTTATGAATTTGGCAATTAAAGAGTTGCTATTTTCTAAGCAATTTAGTAGTTTTTATCAGGACTAAGGTTAATTAGCAAATATATGGGGAAAACAAATTGAAAAAAATATTTATCTGATGCATATTTAAAGCAGTTTAATTTAATGAATGTTTTTATCCCTAACATGACAAAAGAGTAGTAAATTTGCCCAGAGTGTATTAATGAGTTTTAAAAAAAATTCTAAACATTTTCTAAAATATGTGTCAGAATAAGATTTGTCACCAAAATCCATTCCGCTAGCTGAAACACAGAAAACGTTATGGACAAATTAAGACACAAAATCACCTCAGAGTGGATGAAAACATCCCCAACAATACACAAGAGTTAATACCGTGCTCTATGTCAGGGGTTCTCAAGCTTTTTCTTTTCACTTTGGGGCCCACTTATTTCTCCAATCAATTTTTGAAGGCCCACGTATCTGACTTTTTCTCTAAAATGTTTGTATGAAATGCTCATTTAAACCTTTATTTAACAAATATATATATATGTATGTCGTGGACGAAAGTGAGGACGCTGTGGGGTGGGGGTTAGGAGTGTCGCGGACGAAAACTTGGGTCATCTCTAGGAACATCTATGAATTTAGAAAAAGATTTATATATGTATTTCTTTTTTTTAGCATAGACAGGATCAATGAGAACCACAGGTCAACAGGGAGATTGCAAAAGACCAGCTTCTGATTTAAACTGGACTGACTGAATATCTACTATTAAAAATCTACTATTCAAAAATATACACTGTAAAAACTGTCCATGCTTTTAACAGTAAAAGTCTGTACAATCTACAGTGAAAATCTGTTAAATGATTAACAGCTTATTTCTGTACAAAATACGGAAAGTAACTGTAACTGATCTAACCTTTGTTTTCGAGAAAGTAGGCAGAGTGTCTGAAATCTCTCCATACACCCTCATTTACTAATCCCTAAATCAGTTGATTAGTTTAGTCTACTAGAGAGCGAATGACCACAAATGACTGAATTGATGAACACCTGCAGCTAACAAGCACAATCACTGAAGGACAGAACAAGAAATAAAAATATACAGCAACAGCCTTACACCAAACCAACAGCCTTACACCAAACCAACTGAATTAAAACCAAGGATTAAACAACTCCACAAACAGCATTACCAGCTTCACTGATTAAAGTTTGACTTCATTTCAATATTCTGCAAAGAATATTTTTTATTAAAAATGTTTCATTTGACCTCACCATCATGGAGATCAGAGGCTGATTTAGTTGGGCTCTTGAACCGTTTCTCTGGCTGTGATAACTGTGTTTCTAGAACTCATCAGTTATGGCAAGAAAGGCTATGCCAACATTTATGTACTTATTACAGAACTAATTTTATAAGTCATAAAAAATTAGCAAATTATTTTATGTGATGTTGTTTGGGACAATAGTACAGAATCCAGAAGAGTCAACAAACAATTATGAAGGAATTAATAACTAGAGTTTCATGCACAAAACCTTGAGAGCTCCAGCAACTCATTTAAGACACAGACATCAAGAATCAGGATATGAACCTCAACCACGATTGCTAAAAAAAAGAAAAACACTGCATAATTCATTCATGCCGCAATGCATGCTGGGTACCAGCATAGTACAAAATTCCCAGCATGCATTGCAGCATGCATAAATTATGCAGATTTAAGTTCCTAAAATGTATTTTTTTGCCTTTATTTAGTTTTTTGGGGGGTACAATTTCAGTAGAGTGTTTTTTATTGTTCTGGCTTGATTTTTATTTGATATTTATTTATTGATTGTCACCATTATTGAGATTCAAGGACTAATTGTTGATATCTGTGTGTTTTTTAGTTTTGCCATAGGTCAAACATTTTCATTGTGAATGGTGCATTTAGACCTGTTAAAAAGTCATTGATTGCTGAAGCTCCAGTGGTGTCATTTACATGTGTTATTCAATTCCCACACAGAGCTAACATGTTATTCAACTAGTACACTAGGAGGCAAGAGTGGCATTGATGTCACAGTAAACTCATCAAACTTTTAATATTTTCTTTTGGCTTTTCATGCTATTCAAATAGTGTGATTAACACCAATAATTATAGCAGCCACAATAAAAACTAGATTTTAAACAAGAAGTTGAAGAGTCCAACTAAAGCAGACTCTGACCTCCTTCATGGTGACTTCAAATGAACAACAAAAATTTTATTAAGAGCTTTCGTTCACGTGACAGAAATAAAGTCAAAGTTCTGCAATAAGTGAAGCTCCTGATGTTTGTGGAGTTGTTTAATGATAATCTGCTGAGATCTTGAGAAATTATATTTTTATTGTATAATTATTTTTATAAAAAAAATTTAATTTAGAGTTTTATTTTCAGTTGATTTCATCTTTGGTTTTGGCTGTAATGTGTGTTTTTCTTTCCTTCAGTGATTCTGCTTGTTAACAGTTGTTTATCAATAATTCTCAATCCTCCTTTAATTAGACACTTAATTATCTCATTAACTTCATCACTGTCTGAGTGTTCAACCCTCTGTAGTGAGCACCCTACTGAATATTTTGCTCTGCGATTTAAGGGGTTAAATGTGTTCGTTGAAAAATACAGACTCTGGAATGTATTTTTAACAGAAATATTCTGTAGATTGAATCCGTAGATTATTGGCAACCACAGCTGCTGGTATTTTTTTGTAAAATCAAGAAACACAACAGCAAAATACCGTAAAACCTTTTTGCGTCATCATTGTGGAGGATAGTAGCGGCTGTGTGCAAGTCAAAGATGAACTGGGAGCATCTGATGTTATGCTGCATCTCCTTTTATTTAAATGTAATGGTGTAGTTACTAATGCAGTGGAAATCTGTTTGTTAATTCCAGTCACACATGAACACAATAATGCATTTAATGACTTTGCGTTATTTAAAATGTTTTTGAAGTGAACTGATGTGCAATGGTTCTCAATATCAATATGCTCAGATATATTACTTAGACATTTAAAATATTGCTTTTAACACCAGTAAATGCCAATTAAAATGTAGTTGCTTTCTGCAAATAAAAATAATTAACTCAAAGGTTTGTAAATTATCATTGCACCAGTTAATGAATACATTTTTCTCTTGTAAAAAAAATATAACATATTTCTGTAACATCAATTTTACAGAAAAATTCTGTAATTTTTACAAAAAGGTTCTGGCAACCATAGCTGCCAGTATTTTTCCGTAAATTTTACAGAATTTTTTTACAGTGTACAGACAAATTTAAAATAAAGTAAAACACCCTAAATCTGTTAAACCGCGTCGATCTGATGAGGGTTGAGCTTGCAGCTGGATATCGGGAGATCGCTGACAGGAACAGTGAACAGCTCCGCCAGCACGTCTGAAACTCGTATGCAAGTTTATTTTACATTTTATGGCAGAAACACCATTGAGCCTCGCTAGATCCTCCTGTACAGCGACAGGACATTAATTTGAATGCTTCAGCGTACTGTAGTATTAAAAATAGTGAACTCATATAACTCATATTATATCAAAACACCCACAAGACATTAATTTGGACAACTATGCGGATATATTAAATAGAGACTCACTTTCACCTCAAGCAGTTTGTGAATGAACAGACCTATGTGTACTAGTTGAGGACGCGATCATGAGGCTGTTTTTGCGGCAAGTTTGAAGTAATCAACCACAGAACAGGAGAAAGTGCATTACTTCGATCATTTTAATATAGCATTTTAATAATAAAATCCA